>JAIQCH010000107.1:0-26266 GCA_029691765.1 Entomobrya proxima
TACACTATTCGTGTGAAAATATTATGCTAAATTGCTATTTATCAGGTTGCATTTCTTGCACGTAATAATTTACTTGTTGTAAACTTACACGAAACGGATTAACAAATCAGGTAATAAAATACGTGATGATACTGCTGTATAATATTATCAATATCATGAACATTTCAATTGCTTTGAACACTCAAGTTTAAAAGTAAATATGACCGCAGTATAAAAAACAAATTGTTGAAATCAAATTAGTGCACACATGAAGGTTTCTGCTGGGATTTTTTTAGATTGACAATTGTCCCAAAATATGAATATCCTTGTCCAAAAAACTGCTCTTCCAGTTTTCTGACAGAAAGTGTAGTGATCAGAACTTCTCTAGAAAAAAATTGATATGCTAAGTTGACGTCATTCTAGATTCATGGCTAATCGATTATAAGTGTACACTACCCAAAGTATATACGCTAGTTGTTTTTGCCTTTCGTTTTTTCAATTACTTAAGTATGTCAATGTTATTAAAACATATTCCAATGTTAGGTATATTGAATGATTTAATTTTTTAAGCAAGCTACATGTTTTTGAGCCTTGTATAAAGTAGTTTGAAAAGCATATTTTTGAATTTTACGTGCATAATATCGATTTAAAATAAACTTCCATGTAAACTGGACAACATACCTATCAAGTTATTAGTGACGTCTCTCTTTTTCACTCTACAAGAACAGGTACGCAGACTAAACTCTGGCTCGATAACAAAATAATCCGTTTGAAGCCAAGTTTTTAAAAATGATTAGTGACAGATTTTTCAGAATTGTTAACCATTCCCTCAAACTTGGCAATATATTGTGGTGTGTACCATACGAATGGAAAATTACAGAACATAATAGTAAAGGAACAATTGTCGCAACTACGCAGTCCCTAATCAAATTCAGTGGCTTTGCAATAGCTGCTTACATTTATACAATCTATCTGATTGTTCAATCAATCCTTTTAATATACACACGCAACACCAACACAATTTCATTTTATATCCATTTTGCTATAACCTGCTGCGTTGTATTCACAAGTGCCTTAGCAACACAGCTTGTTCGAACGAGACATGACGTGGAGGAATATTTTATCGGATGGATAACATTCCTGCAGAGAATTCAAGGTAGTTTTGATAAAAAACTTAATCAAGTTTAAAATATGAAAACTGAACTTTGTTTTGTTTCACAGGAAACTATATGCACAAAAGAAACCCTAATTCTTGTCGCGATAACCTATACTTTGACTCCATTATGTACGTCACACTTCCAATATCTCTTTGTACTGGATTACTTGTTGGTTGCCATGCCGTATTCTTTCCCGATTGTCCTGCATACCCCACATCGCTAAACTTACCAAGCATTATTATGTTGCTACTTCGTTTTCTTTGGCCTGTAAGCTTTATCGCTTGCTGTGAATCGGCGTGGGTTCTTTTTGGAATCGTGTTTGCATTTGTTTTGATTAACGTTTGGTATTTGTGGTTACTGTTACCTGAATTTGTTTGTAAAAATGACAAAGGCAAACACAGAGCTTCGGAAGAATTTCGCACATTTTACCACTTGCAATCTGCTTACAAGCAGCTGGCAATTTTACACAATCGGTATGAAGAAATTATTGCTGCTGCGATACTGCCAGCAACAATAATTCTTTCGAATTTGATTCTATTTTGCAACTACACTTTGGTCAAACACTGGCACGACTTAGAACCTGTAAATGTGGCGGTGCTTACAATTTGGTCTATTGCAACGTTAGTGGGTATGTTTGTCTTGTTTGAGGTTTTTGGAGAAATAAGAAACAAAACTGTGAAAGTGTTAACAAGTTTGCGTAAAACAGATTGGGGTAACTCGAAAAAGAATCGAGAAATGCAAATGTTTGTAAGAACGTGTCAGCCAATAAGCTATGGATGTGGGAAAATTTTTGTAATTAAAACTTCAAGTGTGTTAACATTTCTTCGTGGTGCAACTAGAGGAACGTTTAGAACTTTAATGACACTGTAAATAAGTTTTAATGTTATCGCATCAAGATTGTCTGAAAATAGTTTATATTTTACTCTGACCTTTACAAATATATCTCACGTAGACCTTTTCGCGCTACCAATTTTTTATATATTCATATAATAAAATTATTATTCCTGCACTACGAGAAAGAAGGACATAATATAATATAATTGCAACCGGTGGAAATATTCTCGCACCGGTTCCCGAATAATGAGAAAGTTTGATAGTTCAACGTAAATACGCAGTCTGGAAGAATTTTCTTATATGCAGACGTTTGATGGTGAAAAGTATTTTAGAAATTGTTATAATAGAACAATTTGCTGGACAACACGAAGTTCTAAATTTCTTTGTACGTTTTTCATTTTAAATCAAGCGAATGTAATTTGCACCATTCGTGTAGCACGTGAGTTTGACTAAGCATTTGTTTTTAAGCAGATAATCTTCTATCGTATATGGATTCACAGGATGCAAATAAATTGTTTGCGCACTGGACAACAATATTTTTAATAATGTAATAAACATAATAAAAAATCACGCGGGAAAACCTGGCGGCAGCTTATTGCATATTACAAGGTTATCCTTTAGTAAGTCATCCGAGAGATAACATTGTACAGCATGATGATAGAAAATCAAGTTTGTCTGCATGTAATAGCGTGAATTGAGATACATTGATAGCAAATAGCAAAGATTTACATAAAAATTGTTTAGTTTCTTTTTTCGTAAACTTCAGTTTCTATATTTGGAATTTTTTATCCTATTTGGATAGCAGGCTATGTATTTGCTCTTGAAACGTTGAGTAAAAATGTTAATAAAAACAATAATGTCTATATTTGACGTAAAAATTTCCAAATTATAGAAAATGATGCGAAACGTATTACGTTCACGCACACACTTAACCGATTCATTTACATAGTGAAGATTAATACATTTTAGTAATGTTTGCCTGCTATATAAATGTTTGATAGTATGTCCAGCGTCATTTGCTGAAACCATGTACGTGCTAACTAGTTATTAAACAATTACAAATGTTTTAATAGTTCCTCGTTTGCTTTATATATAATTTGATTAATTTTGACAGTCAGTTTTCTATATATTTCCTCATATCATTTATAATTGTGTTGTACAGTAATTTATAGGCATTTCTATCATTTGTCACAGCTGCGTGATCAAATATTGTTGCATTCACGGGTTGAAATGCCTGCAGTGTACCGGGTGGTAGCGCATCAGCAAATACTCGTTGATCCTGAAATATGGCAGTGATTTTAAAATATTGCAACAGACAACATAAAATATTAAACACGTTCTTGAATACCTCGGGATATGTAAATGTATCGGTTTCACCATAGTAAATGTACTGATGAGCTCGAACATTAATTAGATTGTATACTGGTGGAGTCTTCCTGCCGTAAATTCGTGTATTCTTAATAGCTCCGTAATCATATCTTTCTAGCCTACAGTTTCTTGCTACTTGATTCATATGAAGAAATGTTCTAAGCGGTAGAATATTTAAAACCCGGGATATTATATCTGGCATTTTAGTCTGCAAATTATAAAAAGTACAAAGACAAACAATTTAAGAGCACAATTAGTACACGTATTACACTAACAAAAATAAATTATTCCCACATAATTGTTCTGTCCGTGATTAAACTCCAGTATAGCCAGCAGCGTTCCACAAACACCGCAGTTGAAAGCTGTTGCTGAGCACATTGACGCCAAGGCACGATTCAAAAACCAGCGTCTGCCTGGAAAGCGTGCCAGTATTACATTGTTGAACATGAACTCCTGGAATTACAAAAAATATTTTTAAAACAATTTCTGTCTGATTTCCTGTAGATTTTGTGAAAATATTTGAAAGCTTAAATATTACCGTAAATTCCGGTGGGATGTCAAGAAGTGTTGTTGATATTGTACGAAGCAATGTCGGATGACGAGCCAGCACAAAATGTCCATATAAAAATGCTGCATGAACTTTGTCGTTCAGTTGAGGAACTTCTGCCAGTGCAATAGTAGAAATTAGAGCTCCAAGCGAATGTCCCATCATGAACACTTTTTCTGCACCGGTTTCGTTTAACATTAAGTCAACGTAAAGGGGAATGTCATATACAGCCATTTCGTGAAAAGTAAAATCCCAGTATTTAAAGTCAGAATCTGGATTGAGTTTGGTATGTTTAAGAGAATAGTCGGAACCCCGAAAGTTGGCAATCCAAGCTTCGAATCCGGCGTCTGCTAGTACAAATGCTGGGAAAAAATATAAATACAAACTTAGATATACATCGGATTTGGTATCCAATTAAGAAAATGGGGCTTACGCAAGCTTGTATTCCCCACAATAAACCATTCGTCACTAGCCATTCCCAAGCCATGTAACAAAAGCATGGAAGCTTTCCCTTTCTTTGGCGGAGACTTGGGACTTCCTGTAATGCGATATATAGTTTGAACATATCCATCTTTAGAGACAATGTTGTTGTATGTTTTGAAGTAGTAGCCATGGTTGGCAATAACTTGATCCTTTAAAACATATCATAAGTTTTTATGACCAAAAATATTTCAGGTTTAAAATAGCAAAATATAATTGTATTTCCATACTGTTCGAAAGCCATGATCAGGTTCCTTCAATATTTTGCCAAACTTGGCATATTCTACAAAACATGCAGTCACTTGATTTATACTGAGAAAGATATTTTGAGTTCCTGGAGCACGTGGATTACAAAACCGATAATTAGGTAGTTTGTCATAATCAACATTATAGGGATTTAAAACTTCACTCCCTGAACTATTACTCATAGCAGCAAAACACAAAACCATTGGAATTGATAATAACACGGATTGAGTTTTATTTTTCACTTGTACTTTCAGCATTTCACCTATATTTTAAAATATACTATGCCGCGCTATTAGCACAATACGCTTGAATTTGTAACAGGCAGGCTCTTTTTTACTACAAACGATTGCTTTAAGGATTAAAACTTGTGTGGAATTGTAACTTATTTATAATTCAATGCCATGCCCAAAACTAATACCAGTTTAAGAATGCATTAACCTGTTTTGTTCCTGATCCAGTAACAAAAGTGAATACATGAAGTATTATGACTACTTTTTAAATCAAACAATTGAACGTTCCTGTGCATGATCGACATAATGGCCTAATAGTGTGAAACGATGAAGTTATAAAAAAATAATATCAAATTATTACCACGAGGTCCGGAAATTCTGTTGTGTTGTGTCTGATGGTTTTTCTACAAACACTGGAATTATCATAAATTGTGTCAAAAATTCTCACGGATACAGAGTAGAAACTATTTTGCTTATATTTCCATAAATGCATTTTTTATTCAAAAAGTAATCGTGAATCTATTGAAACAGGTTGGTTATTACTGACTACATAATGCATGGGAAGATAATTCAAACAATTTTATTTGGACAACTGGACATGCCTACAATGCCTAAATTTTGCAAGAATATAGCAAACTCGACAAGACACTTGCGATACTGATGTATTTTTAAAATGTACATACCGGTAATATTTATGATTGCTGGGTTTCCGCCGACTAAATTCATATGATTTTGCAGGATTTCGATAGAATAAGTGTTTTGTGCAACGCAAATAAAATAATATTCGTAAAGCGTTTTCTAAAAAACACTTTTGCAGTGGCTGTGCGTGTGGTCAATAATGTACTGGGTACATCAATACAAATGAAGGATTGCACCAAGCCCGAGACCATTATTACTATTCGAGTATTCAAATGCAAAGAATGTTGTTGGCGTTGTTTGAATTCGTAAGTTTGTGCATCTTTTTGATTGGTGAATAAATTCTGGTGCAAATCATATTAATTAGAAAGATCAATAGGTATATAATAAATGATTTTTCACTATCGTTTTCAAACCATCAGTCGGCCAGTTGGAATTTAAATCCACTCACCGCTGGCTATTTCCATAGCATATTACTATCCATAGCTGTGCAGAATCAATTTTATGATGGATATTTTATATTTAATTTCTCAAAATAAGCTACGCTTTGAGTTTATGGGTTTTTTGTGGAATTAAATATTTTACGTTTGCGTGCTTTTGGGAAAGAAAATTTCCGTGCAATAAAAAAATAGGTGCGTGAAAACATGATTTTTAAAGTACTACATCGGTCAGTAAGTACGGTCAGTAGCAAAGACCCAGATCAGGAAGCAAAAAGTAAGATCACACGCAATGTGTATAAAGGGTCTTATGAAAGAATCCCCAACGAAAAAATCCCCAATTTTCTAGCCCCAAACGAAGAAATCCCCAATGCGTAAAAATACCCAACGAACTTTTCCCCAATTTATATCAAAATCCAAGATCACAGTTGCATATAGTAAATCATGCAGATTACCCCAATACAATGTCCTAAAATAAGCATTATAATGATCATGGTTTTTCCAGGTCATTATACTCCTGACTCAAAGCTTTATACGAACTGAGCAAATGAAAACTACATTCATTTTAAGGTTTGTTGCGGAACAGTAAGATCACAACCACGTACTATTTCAGTTTCAACCAAGTTAAGCAAAGCCACAATTATAGCATGTGAATTAATTCATGAGGGGCAGATTTGCGATTCATTGCGATTTCAAAAGTAAAAGGCTTATAGTTCGTAGAAGCTTTATGTGCCAATTGAATCATAAGTCAAAAACATCGTAATATTCCAAGTGTAATCTGAAAGCCTCACATGGTTGCTCCGCTGGCATAAGTATATACAAATACGGCGGTAATAAGTGCACATACTGTAAGTCTGCAGGAGATCATGACCACTTACCTAACCCTTACCCTTACATGAACTTTTAAATATCAAGTAGTTACTGCTGCCAGATACATTGTAGTGCAGAATGAGTTTTTTGTGGGTAATTTTTTGCATTGGGGGTTTCTTCGTTGGGGCTTTTTTCGCATTGGGGATTTTTTCGTTGGGGATTTTTTCGCATTGGGGATTATTTCGTTTGGGTCAAAAAAATTGGGGATTCTTTCTTTGGGGAATTTTTCGTTGGGGATTCTTTCGGAACACGATTTACGATATCGTTGTTTGTTTGCCACAAAAACCAAAAGGATGATTACTACTGAGTATCATTCTTAATTTTTTATGCCGTAATAGCCTTTCTTGCAACAACGTATTAGTTTATTTAAAAGCACATGCCTTCAATTTCATTTTAATCATTTTTGAGGCCAAAACCTGAATAAACAAAGTACATATAAAACGTGAATTTCTAAACTAATTTCTGTTATTGTAAAAGTTTAGGATTTTGGCATCAGTATGTAATGTTCCATCTACCTTGGATCAATTAAAGGTTTAAAAGGCAAATTCTAGGAAACAGATGTATTAAACCCTGCGCTCTGATATTGCAATATATTGTGGATTGAAGACTTATCTTTTGATTTCTATATTTGATTTACAATTACCACCAAAGTTTAAATATGGCAATACTAGTACATAAGGGTTTAATATTAAAGATACTCTTCAAAATTTAAGCGTTACCAGAATATAAAGTAATTAACATTTCAATGCTAAACATAGCCTAAATACAATGTCATTATAAAGCCGATTAGTCTAGCATGAAAATATTTCATTTACTCGTTTTGTTTATTCTAAGGTTCTTATTCTCCCATCTAATATTGCCTTAAGCATAGTAATGGCTGTATAAGGTTCTAACATTTCAAAGCTTTTTGTTTCTGTTTTCACTAACCTATTAATCTGCTTATTGGCATAACTATGCAAATTTGCAAATTAACCAGTTTAATTCTTTATTGATATTTATTTATTCAATTTTTCATATTAACATGTTTAGACGTAGTTTGAATTTATAATTAACAAAACATTTTGGAATTTCCAGCTGATACGATGTTTGTGCAAGTTTTTGTGAAAGTAGGTTGAAACTGCGAAGACAATCCCATGCAAACAGATTAAAACGTATACCAATGCGTTTATAAAAATAGACTAGCTTTATACAGAGACAGGTAATTATATGAACCCAGTTGAAACTATGGGCATGTGAAAAGCTTCAGGTACAAAATTAAATTGTTGCATTGGTGGATTACCCCTGGAACAGGACCCCGTTCCCCCGGATTATTTTCCCTGGACAAAATTCCCTGCATGTTTTTACCTGCGGACATTTTTACCCCTACAAATTTTTCCCAAAAGCGGACAATTTTCCCCTAATACATCTTGTCTTAGTTAATAAACCAAATGTGTTTTTTATATTTGTTGTTTTTCGGATGTACATTAGCACTTTACTGATCATAAGTTACGTAATTATTTTTGAACAAAAACATCAAAATCATGGAAGGAGCAAGGTACTTTAAAATTTAACGAGTTACAAAGCAAGCAATAAAATATGGCTTAAAAGTATTTCCAACGAAGGATAAACTAATATAATATCTATTAAATGCAGATAAGTGTATATTTTGCTTATTGACCTTTCATATTTATTAAATTTTTTAAACCAAAACTACAGTTTGCATGCATCTTCAGAAATAAAGTTTAAAATAGGTACAAAGCTGGATGGGGAAATTTCTGATTAGGGAACAATTTTCCAGGGAAAATTTATAAAGGAGAAATAGACAGGGGATGAGTGCTCCGGGAAAATTATGTATCCATAGATTATAAATATGAAAACCAGATTTTGCGAATTGTTTTAAATTTTTATCCTCCAAACGTATTACCACGGGAAAAAATGAGGTAACAATTGGACAAGTAAGCAGATACTTTTAAAACTTACTTACAATGGAAGATGGGCTAAGCTACCTATTCCAGACAACAGAATTTCGAAAAGTTTTAATGCAACGGAGTTATGCACATATTTCAATTTCTTAACAATCTCTGAGTTCTTTTGTAAAAATCTTCTTAAACCAGGCGTGGTACATTGTTGTTAGCTTACATCAACAACATGATACGTGATAAAAACTTAATTCAAAAATTCCATTTCCATTCCATATGCGAAATGAATATTAAATAAACTTCGATCATTAAGAATTTTGTACATTGTAATATTAAAACATTTGTATATCATTGCAAAATATTCTCATTCAGATTACAAGGAGATATTTAATCCAAAGTCCCTGCAATACAATTATTCCTGAACAAAAGACTTAAAATTTCATTTATGTTCAAGCTTTGAAAAACATAGCGAATTACGCCATAAAGCTGGTAGTAAAATTTACTAGTGAAAAGAAACAATTTTATAGAAAGGTCTATCTTTTGTTCGGCTTTAATTTTATTTTGAAGAGGTCTTAAGTTATTTATTTTAACATGAAACTTAACATAAGCTCAGCAATTACATGCAGCATTATGTGAATTAATCAACATTAGAACACACACGTTTTGTTTCCTGCATCATAATACAGCAAACAAAACATAGTGTGTTGATACTAGGAACAGGAAAAGCTTGAACTGATATTTGTTTATTGACCGAGTATACATATATATGGTTGCTGAAACGACAATAGTGTATCTAAATATATTTACTTTATTCTTTTGAATTACGAAGTATAGTGGCAGGGTCTAGGCTATTAGCTCCCGAACCAACTAGCTCCCGGTGGTCAGTTAGCTCCCCGACCCACTTGCTCCCAGACACATTAGCTCCCCGTGCCATTTGCTCCCAGACACATTAGCTCCCCGCGCCATTTGCTCTCAGGTAAATTTGCTCCCATAACCACTAGCTCCCGGACCACTTGGCTCCCATGCCATGTTGCTCCCTGTTCAATTTGCTCCCAAACTATTTGCCCTCTAGGACATTAGCTCCCAGGCAAGTTTGCTCCCAACAATTTACCGAACAGTGCATAGCCCTTGGGATACAAGTTACAATTGAAAACATAAACAATTCTAAGAACATAAAACCGGGAGCCACCCGGGAGCAACCATTGGTCCGGGAGCTAGTGGTTATGGGAGCAAATTTACCTAAGAGCAAATGGCGCGGGGAGCTAATGTGTCTGGGAGCAAATGGCACGGGGAGCTAATGTGTCTGGGAGCTAACTGACCACCGGGAGCTAGTTGGTTCGGGAGCTAATAGCCGGTTACCATAGTGGCATAGCTACTGATTTCCATAAATCTACCTTCAACATTACTCACTTAAGATTTAAGTTTCTTAAAGGTGGAATGCAACTATGACATAAAAGTTAAGGGGGTGTGTGGTGTTTCTTTGTGGAAATGCAATTTTAAACTGTTTCTGAAGATTTTGTGCTAATTATGGATATGTATATTTTTCCATTATAGTCTAATGATAAACGTTGAAACATAAATATATGCTAACAATTTAAACATTTTTTACTTTGAATAATTCATGCATGCACAAAGAAATGCTAAACCATTGATTGAGTTTGACCCATCAATTGAAATTCAAAATGTGCGTCTTATACAATTAGGTAATTGTTTTTTCCAATGGAGCGTGAACCTGGTGGACAGCAAAGAAAAGAAGTTGCAGGAAAAGATTGGGAATTCGAAATAAATGTTGAGGGCTGAGGATGAATAAGATGGCCAGGGAAATGAGTGCCCGGAAGAAGGAACTGGATGACACGAAGATTTTGAACCATGTTGGAAGCGGAGGAGTTTAAGTTCTGGGATTGCTGGTTGAGGAAATGGAATTGGCGGAGTAAGAGACGGAACTGTATGTTCATGGTACAATTTGCAGTGAAAGTGAAAGAATTGGAGGAAAAAGCGGAGGGACTAAAAATTGATGGACAGAATGGCAATGGAGGGGATTTCGGCGTAGAGGAACTTGAAATCCAGACCAAAATAGGGGCTAGCATACAGTAGACCGTGCAGTAGGGTTAAGGGAATAGGATTCACTGAATTCGATTCAGATACAAAGTTTGACAAATAATTATAATTTTAAAGGATCCCGGTCTAGAAGCAGCAGTGCGGGGTGTGTTCTGATGGAGGGAGAAAGGAGAAGGAGGAATTTCTAAGGAGTGCTACCCGGAGGAAAAGCGCACGGAAGGAAATAGGCTCGGGCGAAATGGTGCTAGAAGATGAGGGTAACAAGAGAGGGAGCCGGAGACTATCATTGTGTGGAGGAGGAGAATAGTAGAAGTCGACGAAGACAACAGGTGCCTCCTTCTCCTTCACAGGGAGGGCATTGCAGGAGGAGATTAATGGCGTAGAGAATTTATTTGTTGGTTCCAAGCGAAGGGGTGGGAATTAGTCGGAGCACGGATAGAATTTTATTCAAGTGAGGAATTCGTAGGTGGTAGGGGACGAGGGATGCATCTATACGATTTTAATACCCCATCAGGTGTACGTGCAGTATTTTCGGCGTTTAAATGCAACAAAAACTTAATAAATTATCAAGACTTTCTATCAATTATCAATCAAATAGCTAGTTTTCAACAAAACGGTCGAGTATAGGAGAAAGTAGAGAAGTGGGCGTTTATGGTGCAAAAAGTGGTGTTCCCAATGGAAAATGCAGTGGAGGGTACATTAGTAGCCGACTGGATGAATAGAGAAGGCGACTTTTGGAGATTGAACCCAGGGAAGGACCATCTTCCGAAAGAATGAGAGGAAGCGCCAACTGTATCAAGGGATATTTTCAGACAGTTCATGAAGCAATAAATATCTTCGGGGTGTTCGAGGAAGTTGACAAAACCTGCATTGAGGTATCTGCTAGACACCATAGAGAAGGTCTACATCAAAGACCAGGCTTGGACTGACTTGGCATTTGCAATGACACAAGACAATTTGAACCAGTAGAGACGTGCACCTTCACCTTTGCAATACTGACATCATTCTAAACAACCCAGTCACAGAATATGTAACAACAAAATCGAAGAATACTGCTGCCAATACAGATGGACAGGAGGGAGGAAAAACAAATTCTTTGCAATTATTTACAACCGTAGGTTTCCGCAGGTTTCATAATTTTTTTCTATGGGATTCCTAAATCCGGCATATCTCAATTTTTCTGAAAATTGAAAATATATAAATATTTGCTACCAAACTTTGGGCTTTTGGATGAGCAGCATCTGTGCTATTTTTGATTACCTTATTGTTTATCAATCAACCAGTATGTGAACGCGCGTTAATCTGTAGATTAGGAACACCCCAGCAAGTGTAGCTGCAACATTTTGGCGTTCAAATGTAACAAAAACGTTCATAAAAATTACCGAATCTCTTTCAAACATTTTCATTAATCTAGTTGACGATATGCATAACTGCCATTTATGGCCCCCAAATAAGAAAATTTGTCACCCAGAAATTTTGCAATCGAAATTGATCAAAACTTCATCGAACTTAGATTTTATAAATTTGGTATATTTTAGTCAGCCTAGAAATGAACTGGAAAATGAAGTATGTAAGCTGGCGACTGATTCTGATAGCAAGTAAAATAAAACCTCTCAATCTCAAACTAGAAGTACATCATGGTTTGATAGTTGCTAGGTAAAACTGAGAAGGATTTTTTGCTGACTAAAGACCACCAATTTTTGAGATGATTCAGCTATGTTTAGTGAATATTCCCTAAAAACGCATTCGAACATAAGCATATATATGAAAAAGGGATATAAATACATGGAAAAGTAGCCAATCACCAAAACCAATATTAAACAAACTTTCAAAAAAACTGAAAACTACTTAAACCTTTCAAGATTTCCTTACAATCACAATTGTCCTGTTAAAGCTAATTTATAGCTAACTTCTTCTCTTTTTTGCCCCATACCAGTTTGCTACCTTCTTAAAAGTTCAACAAATTTATATGCGAACACCGAAGTAGTATCCACACTGGAAACTGATTCATACGTTGACAAGCGTGATGACTTGAAGCTGATTGATAAGCAACAGTACATGGACGAGATTGTCCAAAGGTAACTTTGTGCTCAGACACTGGTACGAGTGTTTCATCGAAATTTCAGTGGAACGGTCTTTAATACCTGGAGGTTTGCCCCGGAGATGACCATTCCAATGCCCAAAGGAGATTCCATGATTGTTCTAAGTAGGTAGGTGGTTCTCCCTTCGGAGTTGGTAAAGATGAATTATGGCTGGGATGACAAACAATACACAGATTCTTTATGGAATATAGAATATTGGATGGACTGTGACCAGGAGTGTGGTTAGGTAGGTAGGTAGACCAAGGAAACTTATCCGGGTAGATTGAGGAATAGGTATAATAGCTATGGCACCATATAAATATATATAGTTAATTGTTTTGCAATAGAATTATATTATATTAATACTCGTATTTTATGATTTGGCCAACCTACATAATGTGCGTCAGCGATCTGCACTCTAGTAACTCTTCAGCAAAATGCAAGTACATTATTTCCGGCGTTCAAGTGTTTTACAAATTAAAAAAATAACCACCTCGTTTCAAAAGGTTTTCAATAAATTTGTTGCTATTCTGAAACGAAATCAGTCATCAATCTGGGCACTGTCTGACGCTTCTTTTTTTGCACCACATTGTCACACTGTTACTGTTAAAATCTTAAAGTCTTTTTCAACGTATGCGTACAGTATACAATACGTTTTCGTACTTTTGTGCTTCATACAAAAATCATTTTAATGGTATTTTTGTATTCTCAGCTCAACACCAGTAAGAGTTTAAATTCGGTAATAATTTACACCATTCCATTCTGTACACAAGTGTCGTATTGATGAAACTAACAACATTGTGAGTCGTTTTTGTAAGTCAACATTGTGAGTCGTTCTTTTAATTTTTTAAAACCTTGAAGTTCTTATATTTCCCTGGGTCCCTTTTCCTCCTGGCCCTGGGAACAGTGCCCAGTAAATCCCAGCGTCCCTTAGGCTATGCACACACCAAGGGTCCAAAATACAAGCAGTTGTCTATATATATTTTTGTCGATGCAAGTAAATACTTTTTTGCAAATTGTTTCTGCAAAATGACAATATTTGTACCACGTTCTGATAAAAGCTAATACATTGGACTAGTATATTCAAAATGTCTATTTGAACGTGTTATAAAAAGCCATTTCAACACAAAATACAACAAAATCGTAATATTGAAATGAATCAAAGAAGTATATGACGTTCAGGGTAGCAATACTTATATACAAATGAAAATTTTTATTTTATTTAGCAGTGTAAGGTTAATTGTATTATTAAT
This sequence comes from Entomobrya proxima, assembly GCA_029691765.1. NCBI lineage: Eukaryota > Metazoa > Arthropoda > Collembola > Entomobryomorpha > Entomobryidae > Entomobrya > Entomobrya proxima. The sequence continues at coordinate 14,075 of JAIQCH010000107.1, forward strand.
AATATGCTCAATAATTCTAAGACCCAAATCCTTTCTCACAACTTTGATAGACCCAACACGATATCCAATTTCCTTAAGACATGTTCTCAAAAGTCTCAAGTTAATCATCGATCTTCCCAAATTCCTTGTCCAAGACTTTTTAAACCGTTTACCATCCCTGTTGGGCATATCAGCAAGATACGTTAGCACAATGGCCACAATTCCCAGAAAAATTGCAATAATTGCTAGTGTAACAACGGTTAAAAATGGAAGAGCTTTCCTTAGTTTAATAGAACTGTAACCGCTGCAACTAGCCAAAACCACTGCAGTACAAATCAAATTAAAAAGAAAGTCACCTACAGCTTTACTAAATGCTGTTACAAGTATTCTTAAATGTTGATGAAGTCTACAACTGTTAAAAAACGGGGTTGTACAAAAATTTGCAGAAATTTTCTGAATTCCTTCCGCAAAATTATCATAAGCAATAAAACACTTAAAAATGACAAGGCCGGAAAAATTATAGTAATGCTGTATGAAGCTCGATGGCCATTGGTACCCAACCTTAGTAAATTTTTTTATTGCTTTCACTTCCCAATGCCCAGTATAATACCAGCCTATAGGGCAAATAATCGGCCAAGGAGGACAACACTATAGTCATTAACGGAAATGCGGAGATTAGTGCAGAAAATTCGTAAATGAAATATTTTTTTAAAGAAAAACTATCGTGTTCTGCTGAAATAATTGGCAAAAGATGAAGTCTTTAATTTAAAACCCAAATTAGTATGTCCTTATATATCTCAGTCAAGTAATAGGTACTCAGAGGCTCTGAGTCAGAGCTACCCACGCAAAGCAAGTTACAATTGCGTAAATGATAAATTGCTCAACTTTCATGGGTATTGCTTGCTTCCAATTAAAAAATAACCAAAATACAGAATGGAAGCAGGAAAGCGAAAATTGCACTGCAAAACATAAATATTCGATAATACGAGAAAGAATGGGATTTTTAGTGGCAAAATTTATTAACAGCGACCAAGCTTTCAACAATGTCAATTGTCTTCATCAGGGTCACACACAGCATGAGGAATGCAAAACAGATATGGCAAAGTTTACATCAAAACTATGAAATTATTATAAATCCGTAATCTACAAGTCATAATCCCTCCAGAGTTTGCTACTATGGTATAATGTTATGTATCATGGTCAATGTGGCGTTGTTGCTTCTTCAGTCGTTCCCGTTCGAATTTTTTTTTCGAAGTACACTTTCCCGACATTTGAAATATCGTGGATATTTAATACAACGGAAACTTATATGGTCCATGTAATAAGCAATGGGTACATAGGTTTGGAAGTGGCATGTGAATGTGAGTGAATGCACTCGAAATGCGCCTTCAGGCAGAGACATATTTGAGAATGAGAATAAGTCAGTAAAATGACCAATAGCGGACTGCGATAATACATATACGGATTTAGATTAAAAAAGTAGTCGTCCCTATATCCATTGAGTTTGGTTGCTACGCAAAACAAACTTTTTATTAACCGTTATTATCGCTTCCATAAAAAGTAAAAAGTTGCGAAATAAATTGACCTATGTTTTGAAAATTATTTTATTATTGTATATACATGTATATATATACATATGTTTAATATTTGAAGCGCGTTAGAAAATAACTACAACTCCTAATTTAATTTATTACACAAATTTACCTTAATGTAAAAATTTACAAGGTGGTACTCCGATTTAATAAAGATAAAGTTTTGAAAAAAAACTACCATGGAATACATCGGAAGTCATATTACAAACAAAAGATTTCTGAGTTTTCCTACAATTTGCGTTCTAATTTATGTAAATTTGTAGGCCTCCTGAGTAACTAAATATATTAATTACACAATAACAAAATCCCTTTTCGTTTGTCGTACAGTGTGAAAGTGTCTCCCATCAAAAGCGCAGTGATACTTCAGTACACCGGCAGTGTGAATTGGCTTGCTGCTCGTTTATCACCAATGATTTTAAGGATCCAGATGCACTCTCTTTACATGAGCCGTGAGGTTGCTGGATATGGAAAAGCATTTGAAACAAAATCTGCAACTGAACGGCTTTTCCCTGGTATGAAAGTAAATGTGCTTGTGTAGGTCCTGCCGTGTACGAAAACTTGATACGCAGAACAGACAGGAAAAGGTTTTAACATATCCTTCTGCAAAATAATGTTAACCAAATTATTACAGTATACAAGAATACAATAAAACCAGAAGCAAAATTTATTACAAAAACCGTACCATGTATAGTGCTTTGGTGCTGTCTTAGGTCCCTTTTAGTATTAAATCGCCTCTCACAAACATCGCAGCGGTATGGTTTTTCTCCTGTATGCGTTCGCATATGTGTTGTGGTGGCTGAACCACTAGTAAAAGATGCACTGCAAAGTGCACAACTGAAAGGCTTTTCGCCGATGTGGAACCAGGTATGCGTAACTAGGGTGCCCTTTGCTGAGAACTGTTTGCTGCAGAAAACACATGCAAATGGTTTTTGACTCTGATGAACATTATTTCTGTGTTTATTCAAGTTTCCTTTTTCTGTGAAGGTTTTATCACACAGATTACATTTGTATGGTTTTTGCCTTTGGTGAAATCCATTGATGTGCATATTTAATTGCGTCCTTTTTGCAAAGCACTTGTTGCATTCAACACATTTAATCGGCTTCAACATCTCGTGAACAGCTCTGACGTGTTGATGTAGAGAACTTTTTACGGAGAATGATCCATCGCACTGGTCACATTTGTAGGGTTTTTGTCTTTCATGAACCGCTTGAAGGTGCATCCGTAAAGTTTGCTTAAGTAGAAAACATTTGCTGCACTTCATACATTTATAAGGCTTCTGCTGCTCATGAACACCCTTAATGTGTGTAGTTAGATTAGAAAAAATTGAGAATGTTTTATTGCACTTATCACATTTGTACGGTTTCTCACCTGTATGGACTCTCATATGGATGATGAGTTGGTCCTTGGATTTGGATACATGCTCACAAATTTTACACCTGATAGCAGGCATCGTAGCTGGCACGTAATACGGTAATTTTATTTGTTGTTGGGCAAAAAAAGCACTATAATATAAACTCTAATCTGACTACCTATAAAAATTTGTGAAATTATTTCTTGCCAAGAATCGTTCTGGCAACTTTATTGAAGAATCCGTCCAATAAAATTTCAAAGACTACTGACAGTGTCAGGCAACATACGAGACTGTACTAAGAAAAATGTTTAGAGCAGTTGGATATTTAAGTATTATTCCCAAAGGATTTATCATGTGTACCAAAACTCTAGCAATAGCGTAAAACCAAGGACAGCTTTCGTACACTTACTTTATTTCATTTTGTATGCTTCCCAGCATTATTTGCTAGTTCGTTAAGCAAGAACCTATTCATTAATCGGATTAAGGTACCTCTTCAAAAACCTTTCCATACCAAAGATAATCAGATTAATATTTTTAACCATGTGACAATAGTCGTGAAAATTTGAGTGGACGGCATAGTATTTTTATATTTTTAGACCCTTGTTAATTCCTTCGCTTTACCCAAAAATACTCAGAAACAGAGCTTAGTGTGAGCTGCAAGTAATCAAACTTTCAAACTCAAAACATGGCAAGTAATCACACTTTCACACTGATTTTCGATGGCAAGTAATCAAACTTTCCAACCGAAATTCAATTCTATAAGGCGCAGTTTAGTAGGCTGTGCTGCTCGCTGCGCTCGCGAAAAATTAAAACAAATATGTTAGAACAAAGCAGTTTACAGGTTGCGCGCTTGCCGTTGGCAAGCCAAGCGCGCCATTTCTCGGCGGCTTCGCCGCCTTCGAAATTCCCATTTACCCGTTACACGTTCAATCATGGAGACTTCGTACCAGTTTGAAAGTTTGATTACTTGCCATCGAAAATCAGTTTGAAAGTGTGATTACTTGCCACGTTTTGAGTTTGAAAGTTTGATAACTTGCACATTTTCCGAGTTTGAAAGTGTGATTACTTGTCATGTTTTGAGTTTGAAAGTTTGATTACTTGTAGCTTTCGAGCTTAGTGAGTTCAAGCTTGCATAAATACTGATACATGAACAAACATGCTAACCAAATTACATTAAATGGGGTAGTCAAACATTATGCACATATTTAGGGGAGTTTTGTTAATTCTTGACTTTTTTGTTTCAAAGGGGTTTGTGTTTAAAATACTGTTTGGGTTTAGATTAGCTGCACAATCGCTTGTTTTTATCGGTTTCATGTATCTGAGTATTAGATTTAACAAAATCCTTGCATAGCTAATTCAAGACATAGAACAAACTTGAACTATTTTTTACTTTAAAATATGACGTGTATGCAGTATGCTAACATTAAATAAACTGGTTCGGGATTAACACCGTCAAATTACATGTTTATGCGTTTATAAGTTATGACACCAATTAATAGCTTTAAGACACACTTTTTCGAAAATGCGTTTTACAAATATCTCCCGCAGCAATAATGCAGAATAAGTTTTACATGATTGTTTTACTAGTCAATTTACTTGTTCATGGGACAATGTCAGAAACAAAATAGATGTCACAAAATCAATGTAACTGAATTTTTGTTAAAACTGAAACCAAAGCTCAAAGCTCAAACAACTTGGTTTGATTTTGAAGAATTATGTTACCGAGGCAAAATGGAAAGATTTGGTATAATTTTGTGATAAAGTATTCGAAAGCAAAAAAAGAGGTAGGGTGCATGGTTAATGGTAACGTGGCTACCTGAACAACTTACATTATACTAAAAATCGTCCAGAGCATTTTTATCCAATCCAATTGGTTTATTGTGTTTGAAGCCCTTTTATTTTCCCCGGTGCACTTGTCCGTTTCATCTAGATAAGAAAACCAGACCAGAAACTCAATCCGGTCGTATTAACTAGATTGCCGAATTTTGGTTTAGTTTTAAGAATGAACCAGAAATGAAAAGCGCTACTTAAGAAACGTACCTTATCGATGCACTGAAAATCCAGGATTAAGCAATCATTTTGTAATGATTCAGCAATATTTGGTTTATTCTTGGATGTGGCGGTCATTAATTGTTCTATAATATTCATTGATAGTCAGTAAGAAAATAGTGTTTGTGAGTGCAGAATCTTGCTTGCCAGTGAAAATTTAACGAATTTTTAACTTGATTTTCTCGCTTCCACCGCCACAATTATATAATATGTTTCCTCTTGAATAAAGGAAATTTTTCAATAAACCCTAACTGGAATAGGTAAAGGTAACCAACCTCCCAGTATACAACATATTTTCTTGGTGGAGGCCTTGAGTAGATATTCAGATACAAAATTTGGCATTGTGTATATGCAATAATGAAATTTGCCGCAAATATTAGAATTTTGGCGATTTTAGGAAACCATTTCCAAGTTAAAATAATGTTATGCTAGATTCCAACAATTCGTAAGCCATCCAGCTTCCTAATGAATATCCTGTTCAACCAAGCAAATATGTTAAGGCTTGCAAATTTTCAACCCTTAAAAATTAAACTGGTCAGGGATTTCGGGACGGGGAAACTTGGATAAGGAGGACTCGAGAACTAGGAGCAGAGAGCAGGTGTCTACTGGACAAAAATATAGGATTGGAGGGTAGAGATATGTAGTTTGGAAGCTTCTTGATTGGAGGGAACAGGTAGGAATTAGCGGCAGCTTAAGTACAATTTGATTAAAAATTGTATAAGCCTTCTTTCTAACAGTTCTTAAATAGAAGGCGAAAATGGAGGAGGAATTGGTGAGTTGCGAGTACTGTATGTGGTGATATTATCCCTAGGTGGAATTAAGCCCTCCGGTTGTTGGGGTTAGCAATCCCGTTATCATAACACATGTCATTTTCCGTTTAATTTTCTACTGGTTAAAAAATGTTCATAACTAAACTTTATTTATTAGCTTGCTGCAAAAGTAGCAATCAAGCCAGGAAACCACAAGACATATAATTGAATATTATGCTTTTCTTGATATACATTCTATAAAAATGCTAATTCCACAAAACCGAATTTACCTTCTAATTATCTAATTGAGGATTACGTAGGCTATGAAATGAATTGAGTTTGCACACCACAGAAGTTTTAGGCATAGGTTGCCGTACTGCAAAGAACAAATTTCTAAATCCTGAATTTATATGGAGAAGAGTGCATATGGATAAATAGAATGATGTTGTACGTATTGTAACTTTCTGCAAACATTCAGTTTGGATGATTTTTAGTAAAACTTAGCAATGCAATAAATACGTCACACAGATCTACTTTTTATAATTGCTATCACAAAAACGACGAAGTACAATGTATTATAATTATAAATATCTTGGATTGAAACGCATTCATGTGTCATTACCAATTTAACGTTTACCATTTAGTAGGAACGCTGAAAAGCTCAAAATAACTGTTCTAATATTCTGCTAACATTTAGTTATTTGAAAAATTACAAGTGTCATAGTCTTTGGTCTTGGTTTATTACAGCTAGTTTCCAATCATTGTAAAGTTATTTTTGAGGTGCTTTTGTTTCTTGAGTAGATAGGCATTAGACCAACCAGGATAAAATATCGCAGATTATATGTTGTCGGATTCTAGTGCCAATTATTTTGAAATGTACTGAACAATTGTGTACTCATTAACAACCAAATCTCTGTCGCTGTCCGGCTTTTATGTTCCCAACCCATCCCATCCAATGTTTTACAAAGAAACCAGAACACATTAACAAATTACCACGATTATCATTCTGACAGAGTTTCAAGTGGAAAACTAGTGAGGCAACACCCATAACACCCATGACCCTGCTAATCTTTTCCCTAATGCGCAACAGGTCTAAGAATGTACAGACAAATAGAAACATGGCTTTGATTGAAAGTCGGAAATAGTAAGCAAGCACATAGTGAAAACGAAAAGTATAAAATTAAGACACTACAACACCTCTTACATAAATACAAACATGCACCGGAGTTGTACGTTTTTTTTCAGTCGGAACTCCTAGGCGAAGTTCCAATTCCACTTGTCGCCTTGTTTAAGGGATCTAAAAGCTTGTCCTGAAGAAGAAAACCAATCAATTTAATGAATCATACAGATTAATCAACTGTAAATCAACCTTACCGGAACCTGCTTCTGCGTTGCCACCACGGAACAGTCATTCCCCGCAACGCCAACGACTAACGAGGTCATCCGTCTTTCTTAATCGCCCTGAAGGCATACTCTGCAAAAAATAATTACAATAATGCCCCAAAAATTATCATCCTGGTCTAATTTATTGATATTCTGAAAATATATAAATGTACTGCTGTGTTTTTGTGATGATTCAGAAAGGCTTGATTTATTTGCGGAGCTGCAGGTAATTAATTCATTGGCAGGTTGGGCAACTCTTCCATATTAATTGTTTTAATTACACTTGCCAATAGTACAAAAAAGACATACTTAGTACTTAACTTGAGTTCTGGCTCTGTAGTTACATTCAAATCGATCTCAATTTAAATTTTCCAATTCGCCCCGCATGAGGTATGACATGCTTCGTCTTCAAAAAAGAAAATGTGTTCATTTAGTTGGAATGTTACTGACCAACTTACCTCCCAGTAATCAAGTTGCAATTTGTTTACTATTTCCGAACAAAAAATGAGGGAATTCATGAAGAAGAATGTAGGTAAGTTTTTTGGGAGAGTCTTAGAGTGTTCTAGTTTATGGTAATATTATGATTATTGGATCTAAAAGTAGTGTCATCTGTAATAAATATGTAATGCAAAAAGTAATAAGCCGTAAACGCAACTGTTGACTGTAAGCTTGGCGAATGTGATTCGGATTACTTGGGAACAACACGTTAAAAAATAGTTAGTTCTGAGCTTTTATGGCTATGATTCGGGAAAACAGAAGATTGAGGCGGTGGGCACAAGGAGCTTTTAATGAATAAGAGTCCAGGGTGAGAACCAGTTGGGGGAGGGAAGGACAAATGGAGTCAAGTGTGTTGTGGTGAGAAGCAAGAGTGACTTGGCAAAAGCCCTGATTCTAGTTATTGCGATTAGCTAAATTTCTAATGGAGACAGACAGGCGAGGCTCAGACATTGTAAGAACCTAGATTGGTAGTACATTCTATGGGTAAGTGGGTATTTATGTGCACTAGTTTTGGCAATATTTTATGTCTGCTAAAATATCGTTGGCTTGCTGCATTTTCTCTTACCCGGTTGCATAATTAAAAACCACAGACCAGGAAGTCTGCGTTCAAGAAATGTGCTTATAAGAACTGCTCCAATCTTGTGCTGACATTTAATTAGTTTAAAAAATGAAATGGCATAACTCTTCATTCTGATTTTTTGCAATAGCTGCACTCTAACTATTGTAAAGTAATTTTTCAAGCGCTTTATTCTTTTCAGTAGATATGTATAGGGTTATGTAATATATCGTATATTGTATGATATCGGACTCTAGTAATACTTACTTTGAAATTTATCTTAATAATTGTATACTACGAAATTAATAACAAAATCACTGTCATATCTGTTCTCAGTCTTAACTCGCCCAATATCCCGTGCAATTTTCTACAAAGAAACCGGATTACATTACCAAATTATCTTGATTATCATTCTTAGTGTGTGTCAACAGTCTCAAGAAAAAAAACGGTGAAGTCACACAAAGTAACCCAGTTCATTTTTTTCGCCATTTCTCTAATGTGCAACAGGTCTAAGCAAGAACACTTAAGAATATGGCTTTGATTGAACATTTGAAATAGTATCCGAGCAAGTAGTAAACCGAGAAATATAAAATTAAGGCACTATAGTATCTCTTATGCAAATAAAAACAATTTTAAAAAATTACGTTGAAATACAAGACAGTATAAATAAATTGAACATTTTGTACACCCAATAATTTGTAAAGATACAAATTTGGGTTTTATAATTGACAGATTAGCTGATGCGTAAGCTTGAGTATTGGTATGAAGATTTACTTAAAACTAAAGTGGCATTTAAACACAATTACATTCTTAGATTTTATTTGCTCAATGATTGATGGTTTAACTTCTACATAGTACAATAGGGCACTTATTAATATATTTAGCTTGCCTGCGGGGTCTTATTTGGTCTTAATGGATTTAGTCTTAATTTGTTATTCTCAGTTGGCCCCAAACCTATTTTTAACCAGATATTTCCTTACTATAGCATTTAACTTTTCTTCAAAAAATTGAAATATGGTGATTAAACCTTAATGTGAATAGGTAACTGAACTTCTACTAATCCACTTTATGTACTATTTTGGTTTCTATATTCTAACAATAAAACGAAGTTGGTCACGGGGATGTTACCTAATTACATTAGAGAAAACTGAATAGACAAACTAAAATGTACATTTGAAGGATATATTTGCCAGGTCGCATTAAGCCCACGCTTGTATGTAATGCTAAGAATCAAGGATTTCGTAACATTTAATTGTTTATTCCTTTCACAAGGAGAATATTATTAGCTGTTAAATATTTCAACCTCACATCCAACTATCGATGCATCTGTGTCAACCAAATAGTCTAATAAATACATGTACCACTTTCCTGGCGTTCAAGTACCTCAAATTCGGACTTTCATAAAAGTTCAATAAATCGCTTATAAAGCTTTTTATATCCACTTTTTAAAATTTACCATCTATCTACCAATCTGGGGAACATGCAATGGAAGTGGAGGGATGAATGGGGAGGGAGGGAAATGGGCACTTGAAAAATTAAGAAAACGAAGGAGTCTGTTGGACAGGAAAATGAAAAGGAGTTTGGAGGAAATGGCTAGGAAGATAAAATGCAGAGAAGTGATATTGGATACGATAAGGTCATTATCGTCAAGGGACAAGACATACGCGCCCGGAAGAAGGAATTGAATGACTGGGAGCAAAACATTGGGATCCTGAAGGACCTGAACCAGTTGGAAGCGAAGGACCAAAGCTCTAGAATTGCTGGTTAAGGAAAGAAAATCGGCGGCGAAGGGGAAGAGCCATCAAGTTTGAATCACAGCACAGTTTCTGCGGATTTATTGCCGATGCCGGTCGGGATGTGGTCCTTGAACAAGTCTCCCAATTCCTGGGGGGAGTTGGAGGTGACGAAGACTCTGTAGTTGCTGATCAAAGAAAGGAAATCGGGGGCGAAGGAGATCTCGTTAAGCTTGAGTCACAGTTTTATCCGATTTATTGGTGAGCAGAAGGGGAATGGAGGGGATTTCCGGGCGGAGGAACTTGGATTGCGGGGCAAAAGCTAGCTCATCCATAGGCATTGGACTGGGCACAATAGGAATATCCTAGAATCAGAGACGGAGTTTGACGAATAAAAATTACTTGAAAGGGTAAAGCTTGAGGAGCAAGGATCCAGGAGTGTGTTCGGGAGGGGGTGAAGGGACAAAGAAGGGTAGATTGTTAAGGAGTGACACGCCAAAAGGAAGTGGACAGAGGAAACGAGGAACAGATTTGAGCTGACTTCGCATTCGCAGTGACCCAAGACCATATAGACCCGCAGAGTTGTGCACGTGCGCCACCGACCTTTGCAATACTGAAGCCATTCTATTCGCGTCGGTCACAGAATCTGCAACAACAAAATCGAAGACTACTTACGGCCAAGTCAGATGCAAGGGGATTCGAAAAACATATACTCTGCAATTATTCGCAACTTGGTTTCACAATTGTTTTACCATGAAATTCCTAAATCCGACATATCTCGATTTTTCGGAACATACAAAATGCGATATTACCCACCGAAAACAGTAGCGCACCCAGCTTCCACGCTTGCTGGAGGCACAGATATTTACAAGCACATATTTTGACTGACAAAACTTAACTTCGATTTAAACACATGTATTCTGGTGCTGAGTTTCTAAGACAAAGTATTTATTTTGAATGTAATAGCGAGTTAATAATCTAGGATAACATCAGTTGACAATTAGCGTACTAAATACAATTATTTTATTGGATTTTAAACTCGATCAAAACGTCCTCTATGCTGACTGTTGTATGGTCAAACTGGAAACACTTTCTTCCGCGATTGAGCTCCTTAGGTAAGTTTTTAACCATCGCATGCACAAAACCATCGTTCCAATGTTTTTAACCATCGTTCTGCTGTAGGGACTGAAGTTAGTAAAGTGCACACTATTTGGAAACATATGCAAATAGACGCATAAAACGTTTCGTCATATTTTTCAAGGCTTTCGAAAGAATTTTGTCAGCAACTGTATTTTACCACTTAGGTTTCAAAATTGTTAACTTGCCAGCAAATGCATCCAGAGGAATTTGTAAATCCGGTCAATAAAGCTCATGGATTTCCTGAAGTTCCGAGACATTATATTTGTTGACATTTCTCGGGAGCAGCATTAGCAATTTGCTGACGATTGAATTGTGATCCTAGAAGCTTGTAGTCAGGGAACCTGGGAAACTTTACAACGTTGGTAAGAAAAAGGCATCTCGTTAATGGTTTTCAAATTTCTGGACAAAGGATTTGTCTTGGTTATTTTCATTGATTTTATTTTTGTTAAGGGATTCAACTTCAGGTCAATATCAAGTGTGGTGCAAAGTTTAGAGCACCGTGAATAAATTTTTGTAAATTTAGATTTTTGTGCTGAACTTTTAAGGCTTCTACGGTAGCAGCAAAATCATGGACTTGATCAAGGGATTGTAACTCAGCTTTAGGGTCCTGTAGGGCTCCTAAGAAATGCTGTGTCAAATCTAAAATTACTACGGCAGTAATCAGAGCTACCAAAAACCCGATATTGCACATTGATTTCAGAAGTTAATTTGTCTTGATTCTAGCCTTAGTATCCCTTGTAACCTCCTTAATATTTTCAAAAGAGACAAAAATACTTCAAATAATCATGCAAAACAAATTTACGCATCGTGTCTCCTGACAGAGTAGGTTTCACACAAGCTGATATGTTCCTCAATTTTTTGTTAGGAAACCACTTTTCTATACTGCTTTTCAACGCTTCAATTTTTGAGCAGATTGATCGAGATAATAATGAGGAAACTTCCTTTACAGTTCCAATCATGTTTCGATTAGATTTTTGCAGAATGTAAAGATCACCAAATTTAGACAATGACTGGAAAAATGCATGAAAGTTGCAAAAGGATATATTCCTAATATATGTGCTTTAGCTTCAGATCCCTTCTCATTGCATTGGCTCCTTGTCCTAAAAGTCAGGAAATATACTGCTGGAATATCATTTTGTTTACTTCAAAATTGCTAAGACT
>JAIQCH010000108.1:0-26236 GCA_029691765.1 Entomobrya proxima
CGTTCGTTTACAAAGTTTGGGGTTCCAGCTGTGCGCATAAGGATATTAGGATACGTATGGTTAGGATCAAATTTATGTTGTGTGGTAAGATACGTAAAGTTTAGCTCTCTACCAAGCGTGGTAATAACACAATGCAAGTGCGATTGAAACGTAAGATTTTTGTTTGAGTGTGGTGCGCAACTCGTACTGCTATAGTTTTCAGGATGGTCCAAATCTGTTTGAATAAGCTGCTGGTTAAGATTGACTCGTAAGTTTTTGGCAACTGATAAAATATCATCCACTGCAAGCCTGTTTAGCTTGAGCGTTGAGTTGTTCAGTTGGCACTTCAAACAAATCAGGTAATACTGCAAAGGTTTCAAAACTAGGATGAAGTACGACACAATATATTTTGAACTTTTTAAAACCTCTAGATCATTCCTGTTTTGTAACTTCTCGAAGAGACTTAATAGGAATAAGTATTTAGGATTTATTGATGATATTTCTTGGTTGATGACTTTTAGTGAAGAATTCAGCATATTAAATTGTTGTAGTAAATGAACATGAGCAAGGTCAATATGAGAATGCAAGACTAACTGAGCACTCTGTGTTGAAACGTTATGCTTCAAAACACCTAGATTTAACAAAGACAAGGGAAAGTTGAGTGGAAAAATAATTTCATTCAGATGGTTATAAATTGCGTCAGTTGAATTTATGGATGTGAAAAATATTCGAATGTGAAGACTAGTTAGCTGGTTAAACAAGTCCAGTTTTGTGGAATGCATTTGACGTGAATCAGCAGCGCTCAAGGTTACAGCACACAACAGGAACAAAACACACATACTTAAGCTTCCAGAGGGATTCATGATAACAATTAACGTTGCTGCGTTATTGAGGTTTCACTGCTAACTTGATTGACCTATGATCTGAACTTGAATATTCAATAAAATTGCTATAACTTTTTTACGTCTTTAGAGCTTTGAATTGCTTGGGCAAATAAAGAGACAGGATATGTTTTAATTAAAATATTGTTTTCTTGTTATGAGATAAAATCAATAGACACGCGCCAGGAACTTTTCTAATTTGAACACGCTATTGTAGTATTAAGCTGCTTGAACATTATAAGAGAAAAATCAATAAACTCCAATAGGAAAAATATTTGTACAAATAATTAAAAATGAAACGAAGTGCTAACCAAATAAAGACGGATAAGTTAACACCAGTAAAAACACCTTAAACTTGAAAAGCTGCTCCAAGCTTATCAGCCATTTGCACGTGTTCCGTATTATGCACTCTTTTTTAAAAAATATATAATTGAATTGTATTTGAGACAGAGGAAATAATATTCAAGATTTTCACGGAGTTCATGGGGCAATAGGTTATAGCCAATGAGGTGAAATGTCCATGGGTCAGTCCCAGCACGGCACCTGCAAATAAGTAAAGTCAGTTTCCAAATTTAACTGTGCTTTGATCCTGTGAACAGCTAAATGTTGAAAAAAACAGAGCAAAAAGAAAGAAGTGTGCAGTAGCCGGTTAAAGACGGGCACACTAAAGTATTTTTCCCTAGGTTATAACACACATTACGAATTGCACATAAAACAGGAATTCAATAATACCGTTAATTAAATACAATAAGCCCAGTTGGTCAAACCTAAATGAAGATTGATTTAAGTTTAAGTTAAGTAGTTTTTGCTAACAATGAAGCAAGTGAAAATTTGTATGGAAAGATTTGGAATTGAAGAAACCAAGGTGAATATTGGTGTTTGGTTGTAGTTGACAGTGAGCAAACCACCAATTAATCAAAACGGAAAATTTAAATCTGGTTATGGAAATTTGTCAGCTGAAGCATTTACACTTAACATAATACAAAATCAGGTTGATGCAAAATTAGAGTTGCTTTCATAGGCTGAAGGTAATGCAGATGTGGAGGAAGAAATTGACAATGTGCACATATTATTAGTTTGGAGAAAGGAAGATGTCACGATACGAGCAAGAGGGTAATTAGAGGGACGATTGGTTTTCGTAGTGTGATAACTTCTAAATCAAAGGCTAAATAAAATGTCGGGTATATTTTTATCAGTTCGTGTTCGTAAATTTGTTTTGTTTTTAGTAGTAGTAAATTATCCTTGATAATCCAAGTTAACCGTCCTTGTTGTGGAGTGGAGGACAGGGAACAAATGCGGGTAAATTTGGAAGGGTTCCATAAGGATTTCGGCGTTTTTTTTTCTAAGTTTTTTAGCGTTGTGGTAAATGGGAGAAGTGGGAAGTGGGCATTGCATGCATGCAAAAAGAATAGGTAGCATAATATTATACTTTTGTGCTGCCGCTGCCGAGTCGTTGCGTGTGTAGTGAGGATAATTGCCAAATCGAGTTTGAATGAATGGACAAATGGATAGATGAAACAAAGTATATTTTATGATATGATTTATATACGTTGTTTTGAATAAAAGCAGCCATTAGGCTGTAATTAAAACATGATCTTTTTTCCTATATGTCATATTATTATCAATGTTCATATATATATGCATATCAAAAATCAAGACGAGGATTGATGATGATTCTAGCACATTCTTTTGTCATAAGAAAATAGATTAGCTGCCATTTTTCATTCGCAGATTAGTGCTACTGTCTGTGCTAATACGTTTTTTTCACACAATTTCTTAAAAATCAAGGTTTTTCACGCCAAAATTTTTAAAAATCCAAGTTTTAAACGATTTTTTTTTGTGATAAAGAGCAAAGGTTTATAATTTCCTCCATTATGAAACCCAAATCGGGGAAAAATACAGGAAAATCGTTGGAGAGTGTGCCAAAAGGAGTTGGTTTATCCATCCAATCGACAAAACCAACAAGTTTTAGTGAAGGAAAGGGATGCCAAGAAGGTAGTTACAAGTATTTATCTGCGTAATTGATTAAATTCTTAAAGAACATGTATTTATTACTAATTTTCATGAATTTTAGTGGCGGAAGTTGGTGATGTTGGACGAAAAAAGAGCAAGAAAGCGGGAGCACGTGTCCATCAGAAGCCTACTAACGCTGCAGTCGGTGCCAAACCGTCAATTACAATTCCCTTGAGGGGAAAACGGTTGGAGGGACATGGAGGGATTGACGAAAAGAGTGGAGGGAAGCCGGTGGAGACTGCTCATGGGACTTTTTCTAGTGCTGCGGCCGCCGCTACCGCCGCTGCCGGTGCTAAAACAAGTACTGGAATGGGCGGATATGGATGGAAAGTCTCCGATGCTGGTAATTAATAAATTTTAACAATTGAAATTGATTTTATTGTTGTAGAAAAGTATATTTATATCTGATTTTCTCACAATTTCAGTGGCAGCCTTAGTCGAAAGTGGAGGATCTGCTAACAAAGCGAGCGGATCTGCTGCAGCGGGTGCTCCAATCAAGTCCTACGCTGCTGCTCTTGCTTCCAAATCCTCCAAAGCTACCAAGGGGAAGCCTGGGAAGGGGAATCATGGAGGGAATCTTGGAGGGAATGGGGGTGACCCTGCTCCGGCTGCTGCAGCGGGTGCTCCAATCAAGTCCTACGCTGCTGCTCTTGCTTCCAAACCGTCCAAAGCTACCAAGGGGAAGCAAATGAAGGGGACTCATGGAGGGAATCTTGGAGGGAATGGGGGTGGTGCCGCCCCGGCTGTTGGAGGGGGTCTGCCAAACATGCCAAACATTGCTGCTGCTGCCTCAACGTCATCAAAGACGTCCAAGAAGAAGCAAATCAAGGGGAATCATGGAGGGAATCTTGGAGGGAATGGAGGCAACCCTCTGGATGTTGCCCCTAGCACTTCTAAAGTTGCGCCAACAAGCGGTACAATTGCTGTGGTGCCAAAAAAGAAGACTAAAACGCCAGTTCTTGGAGGAAATGATGGAGGTGTTGAAGGAAATACAACAAAGAATGCTGCATCAAGTACGGTGAACAAGCCAGTGAGTGGGAAGCAGCAAGCTGTTCCAAGTTCTTCACGTGGTGGACCCAAGAAAACGGGAAATCTGCCTCCGACTGCCGGTTGGAGCATCATAGACTTGGCGACTAAAAACATGAGCAAGCAAGTAAGAGCTGTCAAACGACAAAAGAAGAAGCAGTCGTCTGAAAATCAGGTAAATAATTACAAAACATTTTACCCAGATAAAAAATGATAAATATTTACATTTAGTATTAATTACTTGTTCTTTTAGGGGCTGGTTCTCAAAAAGACGTCGTTTGAATCAACGGTAAAAAATTTGGTTTCCAAAGTTGATGAAGAACAAAAAGTAGAACAACAAAGGTTGCAGAAGCTGGTAGAAGACATAAAAAGTGGCAAGGAATTCCCGAGGTCTTCCAGGAGCAAACCTAGAGTTTCAGTTGAATTACTTTCTCGTCCACCTCTTCGTTTACCCCAAGGGGAGTCTACTGACTGGAGGCTGAATTTAGACTCGATCATAGCTGATGTACAGTCACAGAGGGGGGAGGCGCCCGCTGCTGTCGAACCAATGGAAGTTTGTACTGAAGTTCCCGTGTCTCCTCCGCCCAAGGTGAGGAGGAAAAGGGCAGCTGCTCCAGCCGAGCCAATGGAAATTTGTGGTGATGCTCCCGTGTCCCCTCGGCCCAATGTGAGGAGGAAAAGGGCAGCTGCTGTCGTCGAGCAAATGGAAATTTGTGGTGATGCTCCCGTTCCTCGTCCACCAAAGTCGAGGAGGAAAGAGCCTACCCCGACCAAGGCAAGTAAGAAAATTAAAAGTAAGGTGGCTGCCGGGGTTAGGCGATCAGAAAGGTTGAAAACGGTAAGAAAATATGAGGATTCTTTAAGCCAAATTGTACTCCCATTCTAAAACTCATAACATAATTTGCAATTTGGTTTATTCTTTTTACTATTAAGATACCTACCAAGTCAACTGGAGCTGCTGCATTTGTTTGTGAAGAGACACAAATTGAAAAAGTCTTTGTCCGTAAAGGAATGTTTGGGCCATTGGATGAAATTGCAGTACGTTGCTGTCACATGATAAGCCCCAGTGAATCCTTACATTGTATTTACTATAATTTATTTTTTTTGTAGGAGGATGACCAGTACCCTTCAAGGAGGAGTGGAAGGCTGGAATACCCACCGGACCTGCAAATTGAGCAGCTTCCACCTTGGTCTTTCGACCGTCTCGAGGTAAATTGTATATGTAAAACAAAATAATATTTCACCAGAGTTAAGAAAAATTGCTTATGTGTTTATGTATAATGTTTATTTAAGAGATCAAAGCCTGAAGAGATCACCGAATCTGATCTTGAAGAATACGAGGAAGAAAGAAAAAACGATAAGACATTGGGTCCCATTAGCGCTGACACGCATGAAAAGATTTACCTTAACTTCAGAAACAAACAACTTCCTCACGATGGAATCGCCGACGATAAGATCGTATTATATTTGCGCTACCTGAAACTTCAAAAACACGAGCATCTTCCAGAGAAAAAATTTGTCTGTAACGACCGAATTGTCGTGGGCAAGCCAACGGTGGCTTCATTATTTTACGGCAGTGACCCGATATCAAAAGAAGATGGAAAACCATATAACAAGAAAAAAGGAATTTCCGTGAATGTCGGTGTCACGAAAAGTGAAGGTCTCGTCCTGAGACAAGAACTTGACAGCGGAAAGACCCTAGCCTTCATTGTCGACATATGTGTGGTCTCTCCGCTCCATTCTTTCAAACGCATTCAAAGAGATTTCACAGATTTGAATGAGAGACATGAAAAATTTTTCGACTGCGTCTCTACAAAGAAGGATGACCACGCCATGGCTGTTATAATAAAACCTAATCACGTGGTTGCTTTGTACGACTGCAACAATGATAAGAATCAAGAAAATGCTCCCGGCGCATCCTTTTGTGATGAAAAGTGGTCCATCGTCGAAGGGGTCATAAACTGTGTTGGGTTAACTCTTAGAACGACCCCTAAGAGGACTTGGAACTCAGAGAAGTTGCTCCGGGCAAAAGGATTTTATGTTGCTCCCACATATCGTGGCGTGGGGTACTATTTTACTATTAAAAACTAAACTACCATAAAGATAAAATTGGTAATAGTATTCGTCTTGTTTTATTTCTTTACAGGTTTCCAAATTCATGTGCTTTGTACGTTTTATTTTGCATCGAGATGCTTTCACGGGGCAAGACTGAGAATACAATTCTTTTTGCCACTCATGCTCAATCACTGCTCTATCTGATGAAGGTCAACCACTATTTAAAAGAGATGGATGAGGATGATTGTTGTTATAAAATCACACTGTTTCGATTTCGCTGGGAAAAACTACTCGACTACATAATAAAAGAGAGAGGGCAAATCGATTTTGGTATTGACACCATCAACGATACAAAAATGTTGAAGGTGTGCATGTTATTGATAAGATGATGAACATGAAAATCTTGTGCTTATTTTAATAACTATCTTTTATTTTCCAGGAATATGAAAAGAAAGCAGGAATTACTCCAGACAGCGTGGATTTGGGAAAGAAACCATTTACAATATAAATACATTTATTTATGGCACATTGAATTCTGTATATTTTATAAACTAATGTCAATACAAAACTTTGTAACATTGAAAATATTATGACTAATATCAAACTTATGAGATTCTACTACATTTCTACATATACTATATACATTGTAACCCTGAGGACAAACTTGTGCTGGGGCAATGCGAGAATTTTCTTACGTACAGAAGCACTTCCGGTCGTATTTTGTAAAAACTTTTTTTATAAAAATGATCATTATGATAAATACTTACAGGGGTAAAAGTGAAATTTAAATAAAATTTACAATTTTCTCTAAAAAATCACGTTTTTTCCCATACATTTCTACATATGCTATATACATTGTAACCCTGAGGACAAACTTGTGCTGGGGCAATGCGAGAAATTTCCTACGTACAGAAGCACTTCCGGTTGCATTTTTAAAATTCTTTTTTGATAAAAATGATCACTATGATAAATAGTTACATGGGCAAAAGCGAAATTTCCTCCAACAATTTTTTTTAAAAAATCACGTTTTTTTCACAATGCCCCATGTTTCATTCATATTGCATAGCAAAGCTACAACTACACTACTAAATAAATACCAACAACAGCAAATCAACCTCGCCGTTATTTATACGCATGAAAAAATTTAATCATCAATGATATTATTCTACGAAAACAACAAAACTTGTAAAAACTGCGAAATATTCACATATTTTTTCTACGATATTCCACGAGACCATATTAGCAGCAGCAATACCACGGCGAAACATGCTAAATATGATACCTACTGTCAAAATAAATGGCTGGATACACCGATACTTTAAAAAATGATACTATAAAGCTAAAAATGCTCTACAAAATCACATGTAATCTGAAGATTAAATGCTACGTTTGCTTTACAGTCCTTAAAAATCATAACAAATCTCAAATCCACCGGGATTTTTTTGTTTTACTTTAACCTTGTTAATACTGCCAACATAAATGAATTGCTTATTTTTAAGTCGTGCCTTTTTAATGGATTATGTTTCAAAGCCATATACATTCAACGCACACAACAGAATCTCTTCTTGGTTCGGGAAAACAAAAAACTCGCCAAATCAGAATTGGCACAGATTCAATTTGTAACTTTATTATTCTACTATTTACCTACCTCGGTACTTTTTCCTATTAACCGGAACGAAATAATATACGACCATTTAAAGCCATGGTCAAAACGTGCATTATGGTTTCAGAAAATCCATTGTTTTCACTTATGAGTTTGAAAATCTACATTTTTCGAAACTCGACAAAATGTCGGGTGTAGCAAGTGATGAGTGTCATCACGAGAAGCGATAAATGAAATGTGTAACCAACTTTAAAAAGCTACCTAGCTACATTTCGGATAACTTTTATATTTTGAATAAAAAATTTGCATACGTGTTTGCGGACACTGTCATGGAGTATCATCATCATTCCTCATACATCGTTTTGAAAAAAAAAAATAATCTAATAAGCTACCTTGTTATTTGATTCTTTAAGTTTTATTTGACAAATAATTCAAACAAGCTAACACAAGATTATAAACTTGAATTTTAAAATCTGAATCTGAATTGATTGAAGCATTTTCATATGATGTCATCTTGTGCGACAACAAAGAATATTAAGTCGTCACGTATTTATAGACACAATGATGGAATATGATCATCATTGTTCATACATTCTTTTAAAAAAACTTATAAGGGATATTTACGCACAATGTAATATAATCATCGTTCTTCATTCATTATAAAATAACCAATCTAATAAACTACCTTGTCATTTGATGATTTGTGTTAATAATATAAAATTTGCATTAATAAGCAAACTAACAAACTGTCCTGCACATTTCATTTCATCTTATGCGACAGCAAATGTAAACAAATATTTCAACTTCCCGATGCACAAATATTTGACAACCATGACAAGCCATAATAAATGAATTCTGAGATTCTGGATACACAAATTTTAAAATACATGAAATGCCAAGAAGCCATGAAAACTCCATTAGTGAAACTCCGCCATTTTAGTGAAATATTTTTAGATGTGTTTGAAGATCATCACTAAAAACGCATAATCTCCATGAAATTTAACACAAACTGAAGATTATGCAAATATGAACGAGCTATTACCTTTGCTAATTCAAAACTGGAAAAATAAATGCCCACTAATAAAAATGGTTGACAAGTTTTGCTATAACTATAAAAGCTTCATTTTTATTCCGTTGAAAATAACTTAAAACCCACCAGCTTCATCATGATATTACAAAAGTTTCTAAACTTTGTGGAAAATTTTGAAATTTTCAACAAAAAACTTATGTTAAAGTGTTTTACGAAATTTGACACGTTAATAAATTCTGTTTTATCCAACTAAAAGCGACGATATTAAAGAGCTTTACGAAATTTGACACCCTGATAAATTCTGTTTTATCCAACTAAAAGCCCACAAATTAGAAACGTGTTCAAAAATAATACAAATTTCTGCTCAATTCAACTAAAATTCTAAATACCAAAAAATCAAACGGATGTACCAAAACGTTTTTGATGCATTACATGATGCTACCAAAAAACGGGAATCAAATCAAAATCTGGAATACGAGATTTAAAAAGCTTTACAGAATTATCTCATTTTAATGCACAAATTGTCATACATAAACCTAAAAAATGCAACCATTAGCCCAGAAATTTACCTACTATTCATAGAAATTTTAATCCTGATCTAATCTAGTGTAACAAATGGTCTGGAAGATCAAACTAAAACATTTTTGCATTGTAATGCTTTTTGCCTTCAATACCTTATGAAGCGTGCAAAAAAAGTTTTCTTCCAAATAGCAAGCCATAAAAATCGTTAAAAATCAACATGAAATAACCCATGACAAAAAGGATTAAAAAATCCGGAATTTACTGGGCCAAAATGTGCATTGTCATCACGGAGCTAATGAGCTTGATGAAACAAGAACATTGGAATGGTAAAGAGCGACCATCATGATTTAACCAAGGTATTATGTATGAAATGCACTAATAAATTATGCTAGTAAATGCCAGTAATATACCAGTGGAATTTAGCAGTAAAAAATGTCATGCAAGGCTAAATTATTGGAAAAGTCTCAGTGGATAGGAACAGTTTCAGTGGGTGACGCTTAAAACAAAAAATAATAATCCGTAACTACTCTACTACCTTGTGAGATCTTGGGAATTTTAAAAATGGTTTAACCTTTACAAAAACCTGCCTGTCAACTTTTCGAACAGTTTCGCCGGGACACTGCATGCTAATTAAAAGTCTAAAAAATGTGAAACATGAAATAATATAACAATCGCGAAAAAAACATTCCTGTGAATCTCTATTAAAAACAAATGAAATAGGCGGATGTGAAATCAACTATTGTACAAAAAAAGACATTTCCATTTTCGCGAGTGGTCAATTTAATAGATATTTAACCTTACTAAATACTAACTTCATGAAATTTCTAAACACTTTCTACATTAAAAGCGGTTTCACGAAACACAAAAATAAATCTATTTATCCGACTACTGTCTCTTTCGAACATAAAAAGAAAGTGGCAATATCAAGAACAAACAAATACTGATTTTAAAAAGCTTGTTTACACTCACAAGCTTTTATGAATTTAAAACTATGCCCCCTTTTTACTTTATCCTTATTTACACTTTACACACTACACCTTTTGTACAACTATACTCTAGAAAGAACTACTTTAAAACTAAATAAAAAGTAGAAAAGAACTTAATCCCTTACTTTAAGGTTTTCGATGCTAGTGAGGACGTTGGTGAGAGTTACATTTGGCTTAACGTGCTTCCGTTCACCCACGTTTTCCTTGTCCTCATCTCCGGTTGCCTCACCCCCGCTCTTTGCTGGAAATCCTTCCTCCGTTGCCAACTCGTTCTCTGCTTCACCCATGTCTCCCATCGCCCCACTATCCCTGTCCTCAAGCCCAGAGTCACCGGTCTCTTCCTCATTGTCGGCTTCTGTGCCACTGGCTGCATCCCCATCCCCTCCTTCCGTTTCTGCTGGCAATCCAGTTGTGAGGAAACTAAACTCCCTAGCCCCTAAATAGTGGTTATAGAAACCACAATTTAAATTGCCAGTACATTTGTCGAATAACCGCAATGCAGTTTGATAGAAACTAGCCAATTGGCTGGGATATAGGGAAGAGATCTTACCATGCTGCTGCAGGAAGTCAGTCAGCAAAATTAGAAACTCGTGAAACAGCCGAATGTTGAACGGGGGACGCTCTGCATCGGGTGAAAGCTGGTAATTCTGGTATTTTTCCCGTAGCAAACTGTAAATTTCCATCCCGTCTCGAATGAATGCATCGCTGGACGTGTCTGTTTTTATAAAAAAAATTGTAATTAAACTTGTAAAGAAATCAACTGCTCCACCTTTACAAACAAAAGTTTTTAGTGGGTATATTTTAATACGAAGAATCGCAGACTTACAATTGAACAATTCCGTTGACGGGTGGCCGGTGCAGTCACAACTGCAGTCTGAATTACTGCTGGGTGCGGGTGTCATTTTGACTTTGATAAACTACAAAACTGGTGCAATTTGAGACAACTTTTTACAACAAATTGAAACACTTAATAAACTTCTGCTGGTTCAGCTTGGAGCTCCTTCAGGATGTTCACAAGGGATCGTGCTTGACTGACTGACAGCCAGCTTTGAGGTCCCCTCCAGTACTTATACGTGTTGTCGGCGCACCTAATCTGCTTGTGAAATTCTGATGGCACTTCTTGCCATAACCGAAATAAAAGCGTTTTATATATTGAAACATAAACGCGTATACGCAGCGACATCACTTTAAAACAAGTAGGTACGTCCCACCACTTTTCATTAAAAAAGTCTCCGTACTCACTCACTGCTCCGTATCCCTCTAGTTTTGGTGCCCCTTTCTCGTCAAGCTCAATTTTATCTAGTATATCCTCAATGCACTGAATTGTTGTTCCGATCATGCTGCTAGGAAACTCTAGCATGGTTGGGGTCCCGTGTGAGTTGATGCGGTTAATGCCAATGGTATCCTTATTCATGTACACAAACCGCTTCACAAGAATATTGCTACCAATATTCTTAACTTTGTTTGTTGTCCAAAACTTTGGAGTCTCTTTAATGCTAACTTTTCTTGCTTTAGGATAGCGATATGTGTAGTGCATTTCATGCAACGTATTATCTGACGTTGCATCGTTGTTAAAAATACCACTGTACGTTCTTTTTATGGACGTTGCAGGTGCAGGATTCTCGTCAATAGTCAAAGTAGTATCCTCCATTGTAAGATAGTGTTCACTTTTTTTGCTTTGCTGCTGTTGTTGTAATGTGATGTTTACTCTTGAGTTGCTGCTTGCTGACTGTTTTCAGAGGTGTGGCTTCACTCGAAAGCCAACCTCTTAAATACCTAGTCAGAGAAAAAGGCCACAACCCATTTTGAAACCAACAAGCAGACAGGATGGATCACATACTAGGAGAACGAGAAATTGATAAAAAGTTTTCCTTTGAGTCAGGTAGGAAAACATACACTAGGGAATTAAAGTACTATAAGACTTGGTTAGGCAACGCAAAAAAATCTGCTGTGAGGAAGCCACTAAACTACCTACCCCTTCTAAAACCCATGACGCCGTGCCAGAAAAAAGGTTTCGATATTGCACGCGAAGCAATTAAGCGTGCAGTTACCGGAAACCACTGTATTTTTACTGTAAAAGGAGCAGCAGGTGTGGGAAAAAGTGGTCTAATTTACCAAGTAGGAAACTACCTGGAGCAAAACAGTTTGTCTTATGCGATCGTTGCCCCAGTCGCTATTGCGTGCATTAATTTAGCAGCCTATACGATACACAACTTTTTAGGCATTTATTCATGCAAAAAACCATACAAAGATATGGTGACGGATATCCCCAGTGAAAAAGTGAAAGCAAGACTAAAAGAAGTACGGATAGTTTTGGTCGATGAACATGGGATTCTAGGAGCAACTTTGTTTAGTATGATGTTGCGCAGAATTGCACACATTAAAAAAACTACGCAGATGCCACCGGTTACAATCCTATCGTTTGGAGACGATCAGCAACTTATTCCCGTTTTAGATTACCCGTTGTACAAAGAGCCTCCTCTTGATGCTAACGAAATGGCAAAAGAAGCATGCAGTTTATTTCTAAACGCAGAGTTTAAACTAGAAATGAAAATCAATGTGCGACAGCGCGGAGATTCTATGTTTCAAGAAATACTTTCCCGAATGCATGAAGGAAATACGACAATAAATGATGTAGAAATACTTTCTACGCGTCTTAGTACGAGACTGGAACCAGAAGAAAGAGATTCATTTTTCCATTCTATCCACCTGTTTAGCACAAACAGAGCAGTAGACGCATTCAACTACTTATACCTTACTACAAAAAATATTCCATTAAAAAGACTAGATCCTCAACTTTCCCCGTTTTGTGAACATTGTGCAAACGATTTTCCATTTTGTTTTGTTGGTGAAGGAATCGAATTGTTACTAGTGCGTAATTTACTCGTGGAAAATAACTTGTGCAACGGAGTGACTGTTAGTGTAAATAAACTATATTATCTGAAAAACACACAACTTCTTCCAGATTTCATTACGATATTTTGTAAATCTTATCGTGGATCGGGAATTTCAGAGGACAATTCAATTCCCGTGGCTGCAGTGGAGGAACAGATTAAATGTCCGCATTTAAAGGAGCAAATTAAGGTACGTTATTTCCCTTTCAAGAATAGTTTTGCGCGGACATTGTATCGAGCTCAGTCCCAAACGCTGGAAAAAGTCGTGGTTAGCTTTGAAGGCTTTAAATTTCGTCATCCCGCAATCTATACCGCGCTTTCTCGGTGCACTGCATTAAAAAATATTATGATAATTTCATCCAAACCTCTAGCAGAATATTTTTTTAAAGACACACATCAAAATGCCAGTAGTAAAAAGATTTTCGTGCTCATTGTGCACGTTCAAAACAAATAACATAATTGATTTAGAAGGGCATTCAGCAGAAAGGCATGTTTGTGATCTTTGCTCCCATGTTTATCAAGACAAAAGATTTCATCGCTGCATCCCCACCGAAAATGTTCAGGTGGGAAGAGGAGACAATGTCATATTACAAGAACCTACGGATGCAGCGGGAGAACCTATTTTTACTAAAGCAGGAGCATCATTTAAAAATAGTATTGCTTCTTACATCTATGACTTTAGTAACCATGATGTTTCGCTGTTGGAAGACGCAATTGAAATTGTAAGGTCTCCACTGCGCTCATTATTAAAAGAGTATTTAAAATTTCATAATGCAGTACGTGTAAAACTAAACTTTGAAATGAAATTTTATGCCCCCAAAACTAAAACTTTTGTCAATAAAATGTATCCATCACCACCACTCCGCTTAACAAATGAAAACTTTATCGATACAGTCATTAACAATTGCGTAGAGTATGTCGCTGTTCTTACTGAATTATTGGCCAACCGTGTAAGTGGATTACTGCTTGAATCCATTTTAAAGATGACAATTGTCATTAATAAGTGGACTCCGCGGGCGGCTAATGGAGGTTTCATTGGACTTCCAAAAAAGATAAAGTCTAAAAGGGGAATCATCAACTGCAAGACGACAAATAATCAATGTTTTCTGTACAGTGTCGTTATTTGCTTGTATGCCGATAAAATAAAAAATGCCAACGGAAAAACCTATCCTGAAACAAAAGGATATGAGCGAAAGGTTTTCAAACGTCGCCTTGAGCGACAGGAAACCTGGACTCAGTTGGTAGAAAAAGAAAACTTTCAATTTCCGGATGAGCCGTACGGAAGCGACCCAGAATTGTTTGACAAGTTTGAAAAAGCTAACGGCATTTCCTTAAGCGTGTATCAGTATTCTAAACGCCAAGGAGAAGCAAAACCCCTCAGACTAGCCAAAATTAAAGCAGAACGACACGCGACTATATTACTCTTACGCAAATCTGACTTGAATAAAAAGAAGAGAGCAAAATGTACCTCTGAGCTGCATTTCTGCTCCATTCTAAATGTACGGCAATTCTTTTCATTGTGGGTACATAAAATGAAGTTTTTATGCAGGGGATGTGGGTGTATGCATAATGACCCTGCTCATGAAGATAAATGTTTTAGTACTGGTTCTAATGAGTTTGCCAATGCAACGTTACCAGAGGCAGATACCTATCACTTTACGGAATATTACAGATATTTTCTTCCACCCGTAATTTTTGTATATGACTTGCTTTACGCAGCTTGTGATGATGATGCCACAAAACTAAAAGTTGCAGGATTTACTCTGCTTGGCTTAGACTGTGACTTTGAGCAGCTTTTTACACATACATACATAGGGGATGATCCTCTTAATGTATTTTTTGATCAGCTATTTGTAAACGGATATTTTTATCTTGAGCAAATGCAAAACGAGCAGATCCCACTGAATGCAACAGAAGAAGATAGGAAAGCACTGGAACAAGTAAAAGAGTGCCATGCGTGTGGAGCGCAGATAACAAAAAAACTAGTAGCTGTTCTTAATCATGATCATCATTCAAAAAAGAAAAACGGTAGGCCTGTGAGCATGCCTTGTGCTAACTGTAATCTGTTAATGAGAACACGCAAAAAAATTATGGTTTATTCCCACGGTCTCAAGCATCATATTAAATATTTCTTGGCACATTTTGGTGACAATGCAAGAAGAGACATACGACTCCTTTCTGGTAAAACATCAAACAGTTTTATAAGCATGACACTTAAATGGTGTTTTACCTTTATCGACACACAGCAATATTTTAATGAAATTCAGCTTGCTCAGCTTTTAGAACTAAATGAGGATAGCGTGCTTAGCTTGTTGAAAAAGGGAACACAAAACGAAGACGAGTTTTTGCTTCTGAGAAACGGGCTCCCCTTTCCTCACTTTTTTGCAAAGCTAGATACAATGGCAACAGATGCACTGCCTTCGTTCAACGAGTTTCGTGATGTAAACTACATTAACCAGTTCAATGAGACACATTACCAACACGCGATACAAGCCTATGAAAAGTTGCAATGCACATCGCTGAAAGACTATGCAAACTACGTACTGAAGGCTAGCGTTTATGGACTTGCATCACTACTTTGTTCTTTTGCAGAGTGGGCACAAACGTTTTTCGGTATACAACCTCTCTATGATGTAAGCTTAGCTTCATTTAGTTCAGCGGCTTTGCATTTTAAGGGTAAAGCATCATATACTAATTTGAAGGAGAAAAACATTTCGAGTTTCCTAAGTCATTGTGTCATCGGCGGCATTAGTACATTAAATAAAAGGCAAGTAGATTGCGTGAGTAGGTTTTTGGGAGATGACGTGTCACCTGAAGATAGCGTAGACTGTTTATTTCTCGATTTTACAGCCCAATATTTAAGTATTTTAGCAGGTAAAACTCCCTATTCGGACTACAGGCTACTTTCCCAAATAGAATGTGAGAGTTTTGATGTGATGAGTATAGGTAGTGATAGTGACACACACTACATAATATGCTGTTCGCTTGAAGCACCACCAGAAAATCATCATTATTACCAGGATCTCCCATTTGGTTTTTGTAAAAAAACACAAGGCGCAGATATTAATAGCATAATGGACAGCACAATAAAAGATTACTACAACCTTTTCACACATCGAGTATCACTAGACCTGATGCCAAAAAATAGAATATATCTAAGTCATGAGAATCTGCAGCTGTGCCTTAGACACGGAATGAAACTGACAGGTGTTCACGAAATATTGGCTTACACTGTAAAACAGCAATTTGATGACTTTGTTCAGGCGTGTATTTCTGCACGCAGGCTATCCACGAATTCATTTTTTTCCAACTTATCAAAAAGCATTGCCAATTTAGCAACGGGTAAATTCATGCAATCTATACATCTAACAAGTACGCGTGTAGTTACTACTCAGCGGCACGCAGATAACTTATTGGGAAAGGGAACATTTTTAAATGCCGAACCCGTTTCGGAAAATATGGCAATTTTTACGATGCGACGAAAAAAGACATTACCAGTACGTAATGTTTTAATTGCTGTGCATGTACTGCAATCTAGTAAACATTTATTATATAATCTCATGTACAATGTTATAAAGAGACACTTTTATCCAAATTGTGAGCTTATTTATGCTGAAACTGATTCGTTGATTGTTGCGTTAAAAGGAAGGCCAAATTTACTTGATGACATTGAAAAGATAAAAGAGTACATTGATTTATCTAGCGTCCCAAAAACATGTCCGCTTTACGATGAGTCTAGAAGGTTGACACCAGGACTTTTAAAATTAGAAGCTTTTAAAATTCGAAGCTTTATTGGTCTTAGACCAAAATGTATGAGCATTCTTGAGGAAATTGATACTGAATGTACAAACCATGTGGAAAATGGTGAATGTCCAAACTGCACAAAAACTATTAATAAAGGTGTAGCCCATCAGATTGTTGCACACTCAAAATACAAGGCAATTTTGGAAAAGATGGATAGTTTGAAACATACATATGATGTATTACAGTTTGATGGGACTGGGCTTAAATTAGCAACAAGACAACGGAATCTACTTTCAATAACTGACGGCTCTCGCTTCTGGTTAACTAGCAATATTAGTCTGCCTTTTGGTTATCAAGGAATAACATAAATACTAGAACATTTTTTATTTTGCCAGCATTCCATAATGAGCTGTCAACCAGGACACAAAAGAGTCTCATTTTCTCCAAGTGTAACGTTTTATATTTTGGAAGATAAAAGCATAAATAAAAATTGCAGAAGAGGATGTACGAATAGCGATATACTAGATAAGCAGCGTTTTATTGATCGCATCCGATCAACCGAAGAAAAAATATCGTTTGTGTTTTCTCCAGCACACCGTAGAAAGATGTCTCATGGCATCAGGAGTAATTGGACCTGTTGACGTTAGGCTGCATCCAAATACTACAATTTCCGTACAAGGGTCATCAAACACAGGAAAGACGTTTTTAAGTTGTGAAATTGCATTAAAACGCAATCAAATATTTCGAAAAGGATTTAAAAAAGTCATATACTTTTACCAATATTATCAAGATATATTTGATAGGACTAAAGAAGCAGACGGATCAATACTGTTTTTAAACAACTTGGATGAAGTAGAGGAACAATTGAAAGAAGTTACAGAGACTTTGTTGATTCTAGACGATTTTTACAGTAAAGCTGTTAGCGGCCACAACAAGTACGTAGAAGAATTTTTTATACAGCGTGCTCATCATGAAAAAATTACTCTAGTTTTTCAGGCACAGTCATTGTTTAATCCAAAAACAAGGGCCATTCATCTCAACACAACGTACTTTGTGCTGTTTAGAAATCGAGTGAGATCGCAAATGTCATATTTCTTTAGAGGAATAGCACCAGATCAGTATAAATTTCTTTTAGAAGCCTAACATTATTGTACAGACAATGAAAATTACAAACATTTTGTAATGTCCATGCATCCAAGTGACCCTGAGGAATTAAGATATCGCTCCAGTATTTTATTAGAGGAAGGAACAGCATTCTTTATAAAAAAAGACGATGGAGAGAATAGTTAATAATAACGAGTGGCTCAAAAAGCTAGCAAAAAGTAACAAAAAAACATTTAATAAGCTGATTAATGAAGCATCTGTGGATGACGTGAGAAGTATACTTGCGTGTCTCAACGTTTGCCAAAACGAAAAACTAGTAAAGGATAGAAAAACTCTGCGTAACGCTCACAAGTGCGAGATAATAAGCAAAGCTATTAAGCTTATAAAAAAGAACCAGAAAACTATAAAAAATATTATTTGCTTTGTACTTATGCGGCTTATATGTGGAGTTATAGAACATGTCGTCATTAACGACTGCTAACATTGTGTACCTCGTACCACAAGATATCTACGAAAAGTGCCAACTTGAGAAACAAAAGGAGGATGAAGCCTTTCTGAAATACCCAAAACGAATAGTAAAAAAGATCAAAACAATACTGACTTTTTTTGCTTCGGCTGGAATTCGATGGAGCATCGTGGGATGTGTAGCTGCCTCACCACCAGAGTTTACCACGTCGTGGAATATTTTGGCCCTCGCATCATACTCTGTTACTGGTAAAGGCGAGGAGCGCTCTTTTTTAAATTCATTTTTAGAGTTGGCAGCTCAGCTTGAAGTGCCAGCAGACCTTTTTGCAAACAAGTTTAAAAAACGTGTAATTAAACTACAAAAGCAACACGCAAAGGCAAAAAAATGACACGAAAGAAGAAAAAGACCCCTGTCATCGATAATTATATTCGGCGCAGATGGGAATCTTTACACAATGCTGAAGGATTAAGTAGTCTTACTGCTTTTGCTAAAGCACAAAAAAACTCTTACAACTTGAAAGAACTGGAAAGATCTCTCTCAAAGATAGCATCCTTTAGTATGCACCGTCCCGTAAAAAAGAAAAAAAAGCGACCAGCTATTATTGTTCATGAACCGTTCTCGTCCTACTGCGCTGATTTGATTCAACTTACTTCTCTTGCCCATTATAATAGCAACTATAGTTGGGTGCTATTAGTAGTTGACCAATTCCGCAAGTTCATCGCCCTAGAACCCATGAAACACAAAACGGCCGATGAAACTGCCAATGCTTTAGAAAAAGCTTTAAAATCAATGTCATCGGGAGGGAGAAAGTACCCAAGCACCATGACTCATGACGATGGCAATGAATTTCGGGGAAAGTTTAGAGATGTTTTAAAGAAATATAACATTACCCAATACGTCACCAAAACGCCAGCGAAAGCGAGCATTTGTGAGAATCAGGTCCGTCGCGTAAAGACTTTAATTTGGCGCTGGCTTACTTTAAAAAACTCAAAACGATGGCTTGACATTTTACCTAGAATCGCGTACAAGATAAATCACACAAAATCAGATGCACATCATTTCAAGCCGGTTGATGTAAATGAAAAGAACAGCGGCGAAGTATTTTCGTCCCTTTACCGGAGGTTGGTGAAGCAAAAGAGAAAGCCAGCAAAATTTTCTGTAGGAGAAATTGTAAGACTGGCCGGTACACGCCCCATTTTCGGGAAAGCATACTTTCCTGGATTCTCAAAAGCCAGATACAGGATAAAATCCATTAAGCCTACCTTTCCATTGTTCAGTTACGTTTTGGAGACGCTTGATGGGAAAACTGAACTAGAATCCAGTTACGTAGATTCGGAATTAAGTTTAGCACCAGACCCAGATCAAGATGGAGCCGCGGGACAACTTGGAAGTCGTGCTAATCAGCAACCTGAACAATGATCATTTTGGTAAAAACTCTAGCACGCAGTTTTCAAACGTGCTTGGAAGGACATATGACTTTACTGATATGGAAGTAGCCCTCACATCATTATCATTTTTCGACCAATACGAGGAAGAAGAGCACCAAGATGAACATATTCGCAACTTGGAGAAAGCTAAAACGCATTTTTTTGATGAAACAAAACAAGAAAATGTAATAACCTTAATATTACCAGAGATTAGTTCAATGCAAGTGCAGAAAACTGAGCCAGTGTATGAAAACTTTATTACTTCTTTGGCAAATTTATTGACTGACCAGAATTTTCATGCGGATTTGGTACCAACATATACATCAGCAGGAGGAAAGTCGCATATTGTTTCGCTTGTACTAAAACTTAATGCACCGGAAGGATTTCAACTGCTAATTCCTGAGCCATTAAATCGCATCTTGGGTTTTACTGCAACCAACTTTAGTAACGGAGACACTCCTTCAACCATCCCTCCAGACCAAACGCTGTATGAATCGTATGAGCTAGACGCAAACATTGCTGTAATTGCATTATATTATGTAAACGTCATACACACGGCCGTTCAGCAGCTAGAAAAAAAGCCAAACTTGTCAACTTTATTAACTGCAATTGTCGCTGCATGCGAAGAACAAAAGTTCGGAAATGTCTCAATGAGACTCAGAAAATCTAGGCAAGATGTGCAATTCGAAATCAAACCAAATAGCTTAAAACTTCACCTTTCTCCGTTTCTAAACCGATATTTGGGACTGGTTGAGCACTACACTTTCCACGGTAGTGGTGCTGTTAAAATCCCGGAAAGGATAATGTTTCCCCGAGAAATAAAAGAAAGAACATTGGAACCATCACTGCCACGCTCATGTTCAAAAATCCTGGTTACTACAAATATTATAGAACCTCAAATTTATGTCGGAAGAGAATTAAATTTACTTGCAATGCTAGACAGAAAAGAAAGTGAAAGTATTCAGTACGTTTCGTACGAACCAACCACACCCGTATATAAACCAGTGTCGGTTGGAAAGTGTTCACAGATTTCAATTTCACTTCAAACAGACAGGTTCGAATATTTAGAGTTCCAAGAACGTCCAACCGTAGCAAAACTTCATTTTAGAAGTAAAAGAATAATATGAGTGACGAGGAAATTGATTTCTCGCAGCAGGAGGAAGTACAGGATTGCGATTTTATTGGGATGGGGAATCCTGAGAAACTTCCGGATGACCTGCTGCCTTTGAGTGGGAGATCATTGGGGGTAAAAAAACGGAAAAGGGGGGAAAAGTCTGGGGTACAAGTAGGACGCGGAAAACGTAGGCGTGTCAGTTCGTACGGTGGTGTCAAGAAGAAAGGACGTCGGAGGAGAGTCTGTAAAAAGAAAGCAACTTGTACTAGACGCAGAAGAAAAACCACAACAACAAAACGACGTAGGAGACGATAATGGAGACGGGGATTAAAAGGAATTTGGAGGGACAGCCAGTACGTGGCCCTCCAACCTACACTACAAGTTTAAATTTAACCCAAACACTTCCCCAGGATATTTCCGTCTTGGATGAAAAGTACGAGGTCATTCTTCCAACATATAGTGTGCAAGATAGTTCAGTATTAGATTTTAATATAGAGGGAAGCGATACTTATTACATTGACTTGCAAAATAGCAAGCTTCATTTAACGTTGAAATGCAGGAGTGGGACTAACACCAAATTAAGTACTGACTCATCTACGGCATACGTTAACAATTTAGCCAATTCCTTGTTCCAGAGCATGGAAATTTCTCTAAAAAATGTGCCAATAACAAACGGAAGCTCCAACTACCCGTACGTATCGTACATTAACAATCTACTTACATACACCAAGCCTGTTATTGCTACGGAAGGCAGATGCGAAGGTTTTTATCGCCAGGATAATGAAGATTCTTTTAGTACAAGTAATAGTGCATATAAAGCACTTAAGGCTTTGGCACAGGAAGAAATCATAGAATCTTATATAAGTCTCGCACATCCATTGTTCAAACAGATTAAATTTTTGCCTTACTTTAGCTGCTGTAAAATTAGGATTAGGAAAACGTCACCACAGTTTCATTTAATGGCAAAAGAAGCGGATGTAAATTCAGTTTTTGGTGACCATGTCGTTATAACAGACGCCTATCTCGATATAAGAAGGTGTGTCATCAGCAGCAAAATTTTGGAAAGCCATCAGCAGCTGCTTAGCAAAGGGGGAAAACTTTCATATCCATTATGGGAACCGGAAGTGTTATCGTGGTCAATCCAACAAGGAGCATTAAAGCATACTTCTGATACATTACTAGACCGTGTCCCCTCGTTTGCATGTATTGCACTTGTATCATCAAAGGCTTACAATGGTGACTATACTACCAACCCGTACGAGTTTAAACCACACAAGATGACAAGTGCATCGATTACGGTAAACGGAGAGAGCTTAAATTTTTCCAACCTCAAGTTTGACACGACCAAGAATGACTATATGCGTATATATAGACAGTTGATCAATCTGCAGGGACCATTTGGCAATGTGGATTTGACGGTTGAGGATTGGTTAAAGAACGGTAACTTTATCCTGCCTTTGCTCTGGTCAAATAACAAGAAAAGAGACAGGTACCAGGTTCCAAGACTTGGAAATATCAAAGTAAAAATTGAGTTTGCTACTCCAACAACTGAAAATCTCAACGTTTTGTTCTACTATGAATTACCAAAAGTTGTTTCTATAGATAAAGACCATGTATATATCGAATAAAATAAGTTTTAGTGTTGTTTAAAAATGTTTTAGCAGTAGAAATAGTTTTAAAATAGTTGTAATTTAAGAATAGTAATAGTTTAAGCATAGTAATAGTTTAGGATTAGTAATAGTTTAAGAATAAAAGTAATTTTTGTATAATATATGGTGTAGTATAAAAATAATAGTTTAATAAAGTAGGTAGTGTAAATAAATTTAAGCATTACAAGTTTTATTTTCATATTTATAATGAACGGACACACACTCCAGCAGTTAACCAGGGTTGCTGTGCGATATTGCTTACCAGTTTACACCATCGCAAGTGATCAGTTTGACAAAGTGAAAGCAGATCGTTTACCCATTATTGTGAACGTCAATACAGACAAAGCGGGGCAACGTGGGACACATTGGATTTTTCTATTTATTTCCTGTAATCGGTTTGGAACAGTTTGTGCGGAAGTGTATGATAGTTTTGGAAACAGTTTAGACTTTTACAATATTAAATGTCCATGGCCGATTGAAAAGTATAACAAACTTCAGCTGCAGGCAAGCAGTTCAAATACGTGTGGATTATTCTGTATTTTTTTTGCTGCTAATAGAACCTGCCTTCATTCTTTTGAAAAGGTAATAAAACTCTTTAGTAGTGACGTGCACGAAAACGAGCGAAAGGTGGCTAGACTATATAGACGCTTAAAAAACATTTCATACAAAAATAAAAAAGAGTGCAGTGAAGCTATAGGCCGAATGACATGTAAGACAAAACAAGCAGCAGTAGAGAGCTACCGTAAAAAATAAACATGGCTCCTAAACTTCATGATATTATTGAAAGTGCGTTTTACAGAATTTGTGATGCCGTGTTTCATAATGCTAACCCAGCACGAGATACTGAGCTAGCGTGTTCATTAAGAAGGATACAAGAAAAAACTTGCAAAAACTTTGCTAGCACCAGCAAGTCATACTATGTAATGGACAGTATTGCATTTACATATAATGATACACTAGTGGAGGATACTTGTTTACTTCGCTTTCGTAAGGCTATTTCCCCTAATCAGCTTATTCCCGGTTTACCACTGTCTGTTTTTGTTCTTCACCAGTTGGCTGCTCTTACTATTATAGAACTATACATGAAAGACTTTGTGAAAAAAGCAGACCGAATGAGTAAAAGCATTGTCAACAGTACAGTTATAAAGAATATGAAAGAGTTGCAAACTGGATTTTTTATGCCATCTTACTTTCAAATAAATGTAATTAAAAATCATCCAGTACACTTTCTAAACCAATTTGTGGCTTCGACTTTTTCTGACGAGAATTGCATGTCAGTATTACTTAATGATGGGCCGCCAACACAACCATCAAAGCAAGTAGTAGATGTTGCTCAGGCCATCAGGTTGGATTTAAAAGAATTATTTTATGATCAGGACGCGTGTGAAGTAGTATAAAATGGGTTCTATAATGAAACTTGGCCATTTGCGAATTTTTAAACGGGGACCAACGGCTCATATTTTATTCCCTGATTTGAAAATGTTGTTTGATATCACATTTGAAGAGTTGGTAGAGACTATGAATAATTCCGCAAATCCAAAACACGACACGGAAATTGCGAGGTCTCTTCGTAAATCAAAAGCAGTGGGAACAGGGGGAGAAAAGTGTCATTATTATGTGATGGACATTATTCCTTACAAAGAGCGCACCGATGGAAATGAAATTATTGCTACTTTCAACAAAAATATTTTTCCGGTTAGCAATTTAAACCCAGGACAACCCACAAACGTTTTTGTGCACTATCAGATTGCATGCATTTTTATTATTAAAATAATGCTAGAACCATACTTGACAGAAGTTGATGACTCAGCGTTGCATGCAGAATTGAAACGTATTATGGATACCCTGGAACAAATGATATTTCTGATGCGTTCATTTTGCAATTTTGAATACTGGACAGACGTGGTAATTCTCACGGCACCGTTAGCATTTATAAATTTATTTCTGGCTCAAAAGCTAACGGATAAAGATTGTAAAGATGCAATACACATTAATGCAATTGCCACCCCATCCAAAAAGCTGCTGGAGTTGGTGGAAAGTATCAACGTTCGGGCGGAAAGGATGTTCAGAAATGGATAAAATCACCCCGACGTCTACCCGGCACTTCACTTTCCTTCTTTCTCTCTACCAGCACACTCTAAATATTTCCTCTTCTTAGAATAAAAAAATTTAGTTAAGGTTAGGTTATTAAGTAATGTATAAGTTTTAAAAATGAAGCACTTTAACAATTTTAAGCACAGAAGAAAAAATAGACAAGGAAAAAATATTAGGTTTAATAATAATTCTAGTAATTCTCAAGGAAAACATATCAAGTTAAATTTGTCAACTTTTTTAAATAAGTCTGTATTAATTAAAGCTAAAAAGCAAAAAGCTATTCACCAAAATTCTTGTGTTTCTTGTTTCTGTCATTTCCACGATTTCTTGAAAACACTTTTTGTGTGCGAGTTTTCACAATCATCTTTATTTCTTGAACTTTCCAAGTTAATCTGGCAAAACGTCGTTACAGTTCAGAGCGAATGTACACTTCATGAAAATAGGCAACCAGAAACTATCATAGGTAGTCCTGCTATACCATCTCTTGAAGAAATTGAAAGTATGTTAGGAATCAGCCACAATGAATCCAGCAACCAATAAATCACCACCAACTCCGCCACTTGCTTAAAGTGAAACCGAACAAGCTGTGCAAAGACTCAAGGCGCATTACAAAATTGAGTTGGACAGGTACCCCGAACTTTACGTGGGAATCTGTGCTCCATGTTTTTACGAGTTTTTTTATGGTTGGAGTTTAACCCAAGATTCATATTACGTAATGATTAACTATGTGGTAGTGGAAAAGGTCGTAAAACTCTTCAAGTTGGCCTTTCAAATTCAAGATCATCATTTGCTAGTTCATTGTTATCGGTTATTTTAGCAAAATGTGGCTATCGGATTTTTTCAGAGATGCGTACGCATTATTCATAAAGTGCATTACATGTGACTGCCCAACCTGCTACAATTTTGGTGACTGCATTCGACAAGCGGGTGTCTTGTGCTTGGAGTGTGCAATATAATGGAATTCACCGACTCAGATGACGATAATCAAGTATCAAGCAGCGGAGGAACAGAATGTGAAGACGGTTGCGTGTTATATTGTAACGACTTTATTCATCCGCCAGATTATAAACAAGTTCTTATACCTATTTGCGTGCAACACAACCCAACTCCAACTTGCCTTTTTTGCTTTTACGAATTTATAGTTTTTTTTGTAGAGATATTAATTAAACTTCGTGGCCCTCAATTATTAAGAAGTGAAATTTTGAATGCCAATCTTGTTGGGCTTCTAAGATCAACTTATTACACCCTTTTATCTGAGTTTAGAACTTGTTTGCAAGTACACGAATCTTCTCCTCCTCTTTATTTTTGTTTACCATGTTACAAGTCTTTTTTGATTGACATTGAATTTCAGTTGTCCTATTATGAAGTAAAGAAGCTAGTCACGCTTGAAATCAGTAGATTTTATGAACATATGGTAAAAACTTGGGTAGAATGTAGTCATGGATGTGCCAATAGTTAAGGCGGGTGATAGCACTTCGTTAGATTATTTTAATATTCCAAAAGAAGTTTTAGATTTTGACGTACTAACATCTGACAGCAAGTTAGAAAGTAAATTATATTCCTTAGCACGCAAGTATAATCCCAACAAGGATTGTAATACTTGTTATTCGAACTACGTAAAAGTATACTATGTACTTAATTATCAGTGC
>JAIQCH010000109.1:0-25784 GCA_029691765.1 Entomobrya proxima
AAACTTTTTCATGCTGATGATTTCTTTATGTATGGTTATAAGCAACAGTATTACAATTGTAGTAGTATTTGGAGAAATGGCCGAAGTACACACAGTGTCAAATGCTCTTTTGAAATCGTTGACAAGAAGTCTTGCATTGGATACTAATAATTCGAGATATGATTTTAAAAAGAAACGTAGAGTTTTAAAATGCTTAGCAAATATAAAAGTGTGTTTTGGATCCTTCAATTACTTTGAAAAGCTAACACCACTTAAGTGTAGCGACTTTGCAAACAATCTGACTATTAACCTGCTATTGCTTACGCAATAAGCTTGAAAGAGTATTCAAAAATATAGACGTACAAAAATAACAAACAATAGTTTACATACGACATAGTAGGATAATACTTGAAGTTTTGAAAATGACTTACTTGCCAAACAACAGAATGTGATGTGTGATGTCTCCTAACTACGTGAGTGCACAGGTGAGTGACTTTTAGAACAGTATAGTAAAAATATCATAATGTTCTTGTTGTTTAAAGCTTTTTCTATGTACTGTAGTTTATGGAGTATCCACAACCTAATCCTATTAAATACCAGACCTTAATGAAGAAATAAAGTAATTTTTATCTATACGTTACACTGGTGTAGCCGTTGACACAACATTCAGTAAGGAGAATGCACAAGGCTTTCTTGAATAGCTTATATTTAATGCAAAGACCCAATACATTTTTGGACTGTTTTGTTCAAGTTGAGTAAGTTGCCCACTCAAATAAGTTTTAAGGTCTGGATGCTCTAGAATATCTAAAGTAGGTAGAATATCTGTTGTATTAATTACAGTATTGTTAATTTTAATAAACCGCTTGGAGAACGAAATATCTTATCAGAAGAAAATGCTGAGTTTTTAAAAATTTCCAAACGTATCTTCCAGAAACATTTCCAATAACTATCCCACAATTATTATTTTGCAGATGCTTTTTGTCAACAGTTTGTGTAATTTAGCCAAAGAATACAAAATTAGTACAAGTACATTAACGCAAATTGTGGCTAAGGGCCTAGCAATAAACATAAATTGCAATTTGATTAGAGAGAAATATATCAGAAGCACTTTAAATAACATTACAGTGGCACTTCAATATGATACAGCTTGCTTAAATTTTGAAAACTAAAAAAATACAAACTGTCTTTTGTAGACTATTAGAGCTTTTATATACTATTTGTATTGTTTGGGAGGAAGCCAAAAAATTAAAACTAAAGAAATTTTGTTTTGGGAAAGCAAAATATTTATACATATTAGCCCCTGTCAACTATATACTTCAAGTACAGCTTAAACATGTTAAGCTGTAAACGTATAAGCATATTTTTAGCCGATTAGTCGGCCGACTTGCAGGTGGAATCGGCTAAAAAATCAGCCGACTTGCAGGTATAATCGGTCGGCAGTCGGCCAACTTGCAGCTCCCCACTTATACGCATGCCAGAGGAAGATATACTTGTAAATAATAAATGTGTTTAATTAAAGCAATTGCACGTGTGGACATTCTGCTTCCACTATCAATATCATTAAATTTGGGGAGTCAGGAATCCCCCCTGATCAGGACACCAGTGACGACGTGACCAGTGATAAGGCTACCAATAAACAGGTGGCCAGGGTTAAGGCTACCAATAAACAGGTGGCCAGGGATAAGGCTACCAATAAACAGGTGGCCAGGGATAAGGCTACCAATATTAGGTGACCAGTGACAAGGTGACAATAACCAGGTGACCAGTGATAAGCAAGTGGAGCATGACGTCACACACAGAGGACAAGGGAGTGAAGCTCCCCCCGATAATTCTACGGAATATATTTAATCAACTTCTTTTGTATTAATTACAATTTTACTATTTTTTCCCTAATTACCATCATTTTTGTTATTATTATTAAATATATTTATTTAATTGGTTGTGCGTAATAACCAAAAATGGTTCAACGCCTCAGTGAGGTTGTATTTTTTTGTACTTCTAAACTGACCAATAAAGTATATATATATATATATATATATGAATACCCAAGCGCTATTTTCTTCCTACGAAAGACTCGTAAGTTGCATGACATCACTGTTAGATGCGTGTGCATTAGCCAGAACGCTAAGAACAGCATATCAGTTTGGAACTTGTTTTGCTGGTACGTTCCCAGTGAGTGCACTCAAACTCGTAGATTTTACCCATTAATTACTCAACATGAGTAGGATTGCATGTACGTAACTTCATATGACTGAATGTTTTTTATTATTGCACTTTATTGCCTCATTGCGTTACAAGTCATTTTTGGCCGAATTTGTTAGATTTGCAGAGTTTTTGAGACTGCATACTTTTAAAATTTAGACACCACACAAACAACACGGAATATATGATAATATTATTAGAAGAATATTACTATCGTAAATACCCTTGTTTAATCACGTAATTCATTTGAAGTTCTACTTTTATTATCATACTTTTGATAAGTGGCAGCATTACAAACCTTTTATTTGAAATACATGACGCAAATGATTATCATGTTAATTCATTAAGCTGATATAAACTATTCCTATCAGTTTCAAAAACTTTCAGATAAGCCATGAATATGAATATATAAAGGTAAAATGCAGATAAAGATTCACAACGAACGCCAACTAAAAGTCTCTCCAATTTTATTTCCCCAAAGTACTTAATAATACATTTTGAATATTCATCATATTTTGCAATGAAAAATGGATCCAAAATTTGTTGAAAGCCTAAAGTGTCCAATTTGTTTTGAAATACCCCCCAAAGAAATATACCAGTGTAAAAATGGTCACGCAATTTGTGCAAAGTGTGCCACAAATGTTCTTATTTGTCCAAGTTGTCGAATTGCATTTGACGCGCCAAAATCGCGTAACCGATTTGCGGAAGGTATCCTGGACCAAGTAGCATTTGACTGTGAATTTAAGGAGAAGGGCTGTACCTTGAAAGTTCCACGAGGGGAGATTTCCACCCACTCTAAAAACTGCTCGTTTGGGTAAATCATTTAACTAAAACGAAGACATGTCTAACTTTCTGAACGATTCTTTTTATTTTTAGCGGCACACGTGTCAATCTTTGTGAGCTTCTTGGATTTTCCTGTGATTTTATTACAAGTAGTAGAAATGCACAAGAAACTGGAAAGCATTTCATAAAATCCCATGAAACATTTTTTGGTGATTTGAAATATAAGT
This sequence comes from Entomobrya proxima, assembly GCA_029691765.1. NCBI lineage: Eukaryota > Metazoa > Arthropoda > Collembola > Entomobryomorpha > Entomobryidae > Entomobrya > Entomobrya proxima. Next base: position 3,192 of record JAIQCH010000109.1, read on the forward strand.
GCAGGCTGGATTTACAGCATACTTTTCTGTTGCCTGAAAACACAATACAAAAATGTTGGGTGCCTGTAGCCTTTATAAACAAGATTGATTTTGTTGGCATTATTCTCGTTTTCCTATTTGTGAACGTGAATGAGAAAATTGTTGCATTTAATTCAATTGAGCTGCCAGTTGAGGAAACCCGAAATGCCAGTGAATTTCATATGGTGGAATTCTTAATCAAGTCAGCCAACCTGGAAGAGGTATTTTAAATAGATATATTTTTTCTACTTAAACCTTTTGCTCCTTTTTTATTGATATATGTTATTACCTGTACAAGTTTAGTTGCCTGACATATGTTGGAGTGCCCGGTCTTGTGAACTAAAGCATGCTGCATTTGCAATGAAGAACTTGAGCTTCAAGATTCCTTTCGAAGTTTACCAGAAATATGTAAGAAATGGAGCTTCAACTATTTTCTGTTCAGTGGTTCGGGGAAACCAGAAAGTAGGTGACAGGGACCAACAGACACCAAAAACAACAGTGAAATTTATGGATTTTACAGCATCATAGTCACCCACATAATCCCTATATATGCAATTACTTTCTCCTGCACTGTATTAAAATTCAAATATTGTCAAAAAAAAGTCATGTACTACATTTGTCCATTCTCCACACTTCTTTTCTCTTGTCTTGTCTTGTATAGTGTTCGTTTGTATGAATGGGCCTTTGCTGAAATACTTCAACGTAAAGACAACTAAGCAATACAAATTATCAACTTAACGTACGTTCATTCATTGCTCATTCATTCTCAAAATATCGCCTAAGAATTTATTTCCTACACTAAAAGCATGAAGTACAATATTAAAAAATAAGTTTTTAGAGTAAAGCGTTGATGCAAGGCAGAATATATCAATTATGCTGCAAAAAAGTGTGAGAATGTCAAATAAATTTACTCAATTTATTAATCATTGTTTACAAATAGATACTTTGACATGACGCACCAGTTGACATCTTATTTGATATGTCAATTGTTATGGGGTTTTTCGATGTTCATAAAATGCAAGCTCTATCATATTACAAACTAATAAAACAATCCATATCGCACGTCATCATCATCTGAGCTGGAATCGGAATTGCACACAAAAAGTTTTCCTGTTGAAATTTTCTATTTTACTAAAATGCTATCGTATTTTACACATAAAAAAGTTTCCACACAAATGTGCAAATGCTTTACTTTCATTTTCCAACAAGGACAGAGATTAAAATCCATCAAGCCAATATTGGTTCGTGTTAGGTGCTGGGTGCCATTCAGTTGTGCTTACCGGAGCTCAATATAGCTGGTAGAGGTAATATTGGACAACAAGACTCAGTATATTTGAAAACAACAATTCCAAGGCCAAGAGAGCAGCTGGCTCCTATAAAGTGTGACGCGTGGGTTAATGAGTTCTGTGGACGCCGAGGCTGCGACGCAAACACAAAACTGTAGAGTTTGAACATTTTGGGTTTGTGAGTTTGCGTAAACAGTGTAAAGCAGAAGAATGCTGACATGCGCAATACCACAGAACAGCTAAAGAGAGAAACAGAATCAATTCCAGATACATATAGTCATGTACGTAGTATGCAGTGCTATGTACATATTTGGCAAAACACACAAATATACACCTAGCCAGTTTATGTAGCTTTAACACTGGTTTACGGCATCCAACTACACTACACTTATAATGTTTTAGTCCAGTCCATATTAAACCCTATAAAAATCTATGTCCAGATATATCCGTAACAGTAAGCAATGTTGGGCTTTTTTTATTGTGCAAGGAATATTTTTTGTTATCGTCATTTCATGCGTTTGCGCGTTTGTATGTTTGTTTGTGGAGGCACACAGCTTATGAAATAAGGTACTTTTTATTTAAAAGAGTACTGAGCAATGGTGGTGGTGGACCACTAACGGATTAGGAGGACAAGGGGAAGGGAACAAGCGGGGGGCTTGGGAATAGTTATTATTTTTCTGGACTTAAAAGGGATACTGAATATAGGTGGTGGTGGACCACCACCGGATCAAGAGGACAAGGAACTGGCGGGGGACTGGGGAATAATTATTGTTTTTCTGGACAACTTTTTGGGGATTTCCTGGGCTTCGGATTTGGGGACAGGTCTGGACTTCAGGTTGGGGGGATGAGGACATAAATTAATCAACAACCAATTTAGATTAACAAAAATCACAATGCTTACAGTTAGTAAATTGGGAAGTATTCTGGGGGGTGACAATGAACTCATGGCCAGTAGATCGGTACACCAAAACTCCGGAATGTGAGGGCTGGAAACTGAATCGGATTTGGCACTTGGAGGGCGCTAAATAGGGTGACGGAATTAGGTATACTTGATAGCTCCACCAAGTAGGATTGGTAAACTTAATTCACTCGATAACACCAAGGCTATTTAAATTATCAGTCCATTAGGGTTATCGCACTACGCAGGTTAATTTCGGGCAAATTGAAATGACAAAGAACTTCTGGTTCAAAGGGAGATCACTTTTATTCACAAAATAGTTACTCTAATTAACTATCTAAAATTCCGTAAGGACATTGACAAAAGCTCTCGGAACCAAAAACCAACTCTTCTCTCTCAAAACTCTCAAACTGTCTAGATGACTGACTGATTAACTCACTCACTGACTGACTAAAAAAAGGACGAGTCGTTGACAGCGAGCTTGATGGGAATTGGGTGGTGGTAGCAAAAAATGGGACAGGGAGATAAAAACTTAAGAAGTGGTGTCCTGCATTTCACTTAACAATCATCTGTGCAGCAGAATACTCTAGTACACATTCATGCATTCTTGTTTTGGAATGGAATTAGGAATACAAGCAACCGCTTCAGAAATACCAAAAACAGCGGAACATTCACTACAAATTGGAAACTTCTAAGTGTCCCATTTGTGTCGAAATATATTCTGCTGCTGTTTATCAGTGCATCAATGGCCATTTATTTTGTTCTGACTGCTCAGCCCGTATTACCAATTTTCCCGTGTGCAGGATAACACTTGGGCTCCAAAAAATTCGAAATAGGTTTGCAGAGAGCGTTTTAGATGGAATGAAATTCGATTGTGAGTATGAAGGCCGTGGATGTACTGAAAAACTATCAAGGACAGATATTCTGGAACATTCGAAAAAGTGTTTATTTGGGTAAGTCAAAATGTAATAGCTTAAAGCAATACAAACTTAAACGCATTTTTTAACTGATTGTCTTTATATTGCAGGGACAGTGTATTCAATTTATGTCAACTACTTGGATTTTCATGCGACTACTTGTTCCGCAGCAAAAATATCCATGACGTTTGCCAACATCTTAAAAATATTCACAAAGTTAACTTGCTTTTAAATTACAGGACCAAACTTATAATTCCAGTTAATAATGTCATTTCAACTGGCTGGACACCCATTATACTTCAAAATACTAAAGCACCCATGACTACTGTTTTGGTGCAATTTAATTCAAGGCATGAAGACAACACTCTGCAATTTACTTGTTTGGGATTGGCTGTTAACAGGGATGGAAAAGGCCAAATTAACCAACTGAATCGGAAGCTGAATTTTGTTCTGAAATCCAAAAATCCTTCTGAGGTAGCAAATACAAAATCATACAGCTCTAGAGTAGGAAATTCAGCAACCAAGCTTTCTGCCAAAATATTGCAATGGTTAGTAAATCCAGTGACGCTCGTAGACAAATTTCCCTAAAAGAAAACCACAGAAATTATTTCCGCCTCATTTCAAATGAAAAGGTAAACCACCACATAGCTAACGTAGTAAAAATCAACAGAATGTCATGATGCTGATGTCAAAGTCATTTTATCTTTGGTTTTAATTTCCTCTTCAAGAATACCATGTAACCTCAACCTTCAATTTTGTTAGTTTAACCTTCTAACTGTCACTGTTTGCGTATCAGTACACAAATACTATCAGCTAGCAAAACAACTAAAGACAGCATCAACAACACGCATTTAAATTGAAGATTAGATTTAAACCTTCCATTTTTTGTGCAATTAAATTTTTAGATAAGATAATCAGATTTGTAAATTACGTTGATTGTCTGTTTACGCAAGCACAGATTATATATCAATAAAAGGCATAATAGTGTACCCATAAAAACTTTACAATGCCAAATTTACAAAACATTTACAGTGTCCTACTGATTGGTTTGGTTCTGCTAACCATGCTTTGTCAAACCGCTAACGCTCAAATTATCATATATTATAACAATACAGCTGCTGCCATACCAGATATAAATTCACCACTGGTGTTAAAATCGCCGCCTGATTTTAATTTGAGAAACCTACATAATTGTGTTCTTATTAAATATACAAGTGTGTCAAACATTCCCAATGCAACATCCAAATTTGAAAGTCTTTCCAAAATAGTTTCAACCCACTTGCCTAAAATTTACTTAAAACCGCATAATGGAAAAGGAGTTCTGCTTATGGCAAACAGCAAGCTAGACGCGGTTAAAGCAATATTTGCTCCCAACGTGTATCATTATAAAGGAATTCCAATTAAACAGGCTAACTGGAAAGTTGATAAAACGCAACAGCACGGAATTTTCTCAATACCACAGGACCCAGTACCAGAAATGTTTTTTGACAGAAACAATCAAGAGTATCTTTTTGCAATGCCTGGTTTAATTGAACATCCTGGAGAAATTGACCAAATCGCGGCGGCCTTTTTCTGGTCCAAAGTATTAGAAAATACTGAGTACATAAAAATTTTGTTGGCCGTGAAATTCTCCATTCTCACTGACGACAATATGTGGTATGAGCTAGACTTTCTTATGCGGAGATTTGTTAGCACAATTAGAAGTTTTAATACCATAAGAAACTCTCTGGGACTACTTATATATGTTGACGCAACAGGCCATTTAAACGAAACCAAACCAGTTGAAAGAGCGGCCAAAACACTGCGGAAGTATTTGAAATATCTTAAAAACATGAACAAAAAGTGTTTACTGGAAGGATGTAAGCAATTGTTCCAAAGAAAAATTAACGTCATTACACAATTTCTGGAGCTGGAGGAAGATGGTACGCCAAAACACATTTTCTTGCATGATTTGCTACCAGTTTGCAATGAAACCGTAGAGGTTGGCCTACTTCCTGACCAGGAGTTCGAGAGATTTAACACGTATGATTTACTATGGACACAAACAAAAACGGTGGATTTTCATTTGCTGAATAAACCTTCAGTTAATACTACAATTGACGCACAACTCATACCAGCCACTTTACGTTTTCTAGCTGTGGACTCTAACACCTCCAACCCAATTTTTACAGAATTCGCCTATAACCTTCAAGTAGAAACACAAAATATGAAGTCATTTGCCGCTCTTGAAGCGATTGAAAGATTTGAAGCTATGATGTTAAATTTCTCTACAATCATGAACGCAAGTTTGTTGCAGGAAATGGATATAGGGTTTGACCACATATTTGCAAGCTACAAGAACTTAGTTCCAGGAAGATTTAAAAACACGGGGTTGGGTAATATCAAAATTGCACAATTTTTACGTCCCACAAATCAATTGTCTTGGATGTTAGGAAATCTACTGTCCGACACTTTGAGTAATCTAAGTGAGTTGCAAAATAATACTCAGAGCAAAATCCGAAATGTGATCTTACCAGAAATTGTACAGGATTATTTAACCGCTTTTGACAAGGTGATCGATCTTATAGTTGAAAGAGTATTTATAGCAATTCTTGCTACGTTTCGTTCGTTTATGAATAAACAACCACAATTAAAGGAGGAATATATATTGAAAAACAACTTGGGCCACACCGCAAACTTTTCTAGAAATTTGACCTCTGTTCTAAATGAAATCAATAAAACTTTGGAGTCATCAATCAGGGAAAAATTTTCTGAATTCTTATCTTTATTACAAGATGAATTTGACACAACGAAAACGGAAAGGATACTGTATGGCTATTCAAAAATTGTGAAGTTTGATGGGAGTAAGTTTATCAATATTGAATATATTATTAAATCAATAGAAAAAAATCAACAAGAAAAAATTGAACTTTTGCAAATTGCACTTTTAGTGCAGGAAAAGCAATTTATCCTTGCAACAACAAAATTAAAAAATATAAAACAATTTACAAATAACGTTCCAACAATAGTGCGAATAGCCTTGTCTGAAAATTTGAACAATACTGCTGTAATTGCCATGTGGTTAACCGAGCACACAACTTGCGAGGTATATATTGCCGGTTTAGCAACTTTATTCGAATATTTTGTGAAAAACAATTTGGTGAAATACCCAGAGTTTCTCCTGATAGATTCTGTACGACACGACTGCTTAGGAATCGATGGCGCTGCAAAATTATTCTAAAATATCTCACGATACGTAGATCCGCAAGTAAATCAATGGGCTTCTTGGGTACAAACTGGTGGCTCGATTCTGCTTCCCCGTTTCCACCTAATGCCTGGATTACTAATACAAAGGTTTCTGAAGAGAATTGTGGAAAAATCATTTGAGTTAAAACGATTGGGAATTTTGGACGAAAAGAATATTACTGGGTTAGTTAGTTTTATAGACGAGTTTGACCCTGAAAATGGAATCACCGGTTGGACAATCTTAGGAAAAGAAATTCTGTCCACCAAAAACACAGCAGCGATAACACTGCACTGCTGGTATATTCGCCGAAAATTGGGACAAATTAAAAATAGCAATTTAATTAAAAGTATAGAAAAACAGTATTCGTCTTTTTGGGAAAGTTGTCCTCAAGTAGTTAAAAATCTTCTGTCAGAAAGTTCATGTTCACTTCAAAACATTGCCACTAAATGATACCTCTGTTTGTCAAACAATACAATATCAGGCAATTGTCAGGTTAGTCTGTGCACCAACGTATCGCTGGCTAATGGAGGCCACTGGATTTTTCGAAACCAATTTCAAGAGTTTGGTGACATCATTGTGAATTTACAAAATGCAAATTTATTCAAGGCGTCAACTTGTGAAAACATCTGTAGCAAATCAATGGACCTTGAATTGCACAACGGTTTTATCTCCATGCGCAATACAAGCATTGCCTTGTCAATGAAAATAGAGTGGCTGAAATCAAATTATATTAGGAAACACATAGGGAATTCTCAAAGCGCACGCTGGATACTTGAGTTAGTTCTTGAAAGCAAACACAAGATGAATACAGGACATCTGCATTTAGGTAGTTTTAAAAACGATGGTGTAGTCAAGTTGTTGGAAGGAGAAAATGTACAACATCACTGGGAGCTAGAGTGCTATGGCTAGTGTTTTTCTGAAATATTAAGAGATGTTCTGGTCTAATGATAAAATTGGTAAAATATTGCGGGGTTGTAATTTCAGGAGTTTACTGTTATTTTGAACATAAGTTGTAAACATTCAATGTTGTAATCATATAATCAATGCAATAATATATCCTTCGAGATCAATCATCCGGAGAATTTTTTAGGAACAAAGATAAATTATGAATGACTGGATAAATATTTGTTGGTTATTTAAGAACTCTATACAGAATATATGGGTATATACATATAATTTAAATGAACATGAATGCAAAAAAGAAGCTTATATTTGTGAAGATTGTCCAAATGTGAAAATAAGACGTATTTATATTAGAATGAAACTCTTTGTGAAAAACAAATATGATTGCATATATAAACGAAAAATCAAAATTGGTTTATATTCAGCTAATAATTATTTACTGATGACTCAAATTCTTTTAGTCTATTGCATGCTAACCCCTCTTTTTACACTAGCTAATGGGTTATTTCAATTTTGAAAAATATCATGCCTGACATGGGTTTATGGATGCCCGATGTCTCATGTAAAAAGTACAGAAACTGAAGTATAACGTTTCCACTTGGAAAATGAAACTGATAAATTTGCATCATCTAGAACTTCAACTTGCACAACCGCTTCTTTTTAATGACATATTGTAAACAGTACATTTAAAATACTTCATTAGGTATTTGGAGAATCAGATAGCGCCTTGTATTGAAACATAATTTAAATTGAAATTGTTTGCAATATAGGTTAACAAGATTGGCAAACAAACATTCAGTTATACTCATGTTGAATGAACGGCTCCTGTGGTTGGTGGGGTTTCCGTATACGTCTCCTACTAACCGCACGTATCCTTCCACGCACGCGTTCTACATTGTGCATGCAAAAACCAGCATATTTTTTCCTACTTTGTGTAGTGAGGGAACTAAAATAAATATTTACAAAGGATACTCAAAGGAACCAACTAAAAGACCAGGATTTCCATGGAATATTGCGCAGTATTTCCTACCACATTATGTTTATCCGTTTTTTTCAATTTTCAAAAAAGATTTCAGTGCACAACCTCAGCCTTGAATTGCCACAATTATTCAGGTTTCTTGATTGGGACAAACATGGACCAGGTTTTCTACAACATATATACATGTATGTTGTATTATTACGGTTTTTAATCTTTTGTATTACCAATTGTTGAAGTATTTATAAAGTCCCACAATACTTAAAACAACACTGGCGTAACTTGACTACAATACTGCAAAAAGTGCCTGATTTTATTATCACGCATATTATTTATTACGCAATTTTTTAACGTAATATGTTAAAATGATCATTTTTACATTTGCAAAAATGGAGTTTTTCAGATCTTTGAAATTTTGAGTACAAAAAAAGTTATATTGATTTTTCCGTCGTCGGGGCACTTTTTAGGAAGTATCCATAATTTAACAATTTGCTAACCTTTTGTACACTAGAGGTGGTCGAAAGTTACGTGTGATTGAAATTAGTAGAATAGGTTCCTGGCATTCTAAATTTTTCTTAATGATCCCAGCAAGGCTTCTAACACAAAAGTTATGCAACTTTAAGTTCATGAATGTCTACATGACTGAAGGTATTGATTAAGATTTTTATGCATAACTCCCCATATACGAAATATTTTTTCAAACAAGTTTTTGCATCAAATAGTCCAGTACAGGTTGTAGATATTCAAGTTTTTTGCGTTCCCAAAAAATCTAAAACATGCGAGTTACAGACCCATTTGTTTAACAAATTCTGAAAATTTCTGTGTTTTTGAAGATAATCTTTTTTGGAAATGTATACAGAGCTGTTCGTTTAGTAATATTTTCACGAATGAATCACTATAGTTTGACAAATTTACCAATAAAGTTTCAGCTCGAAAACATTTGCCACTATTGAGTTACTGTGAAATAATTAAAGTTCGTAATGCTAAAAATTCATATGCTTGCCATGCTACACTGGGGCAATGTGAGACTCCAATATTTTAGCTGATTAATTGCGGGCATAAGTAGGTTTAAAATGAGTAAAAACATTTAAGATCAGAGACAATTTTTTTGGGTGGAATCCATCATTTGGTTTTACTCTAAGTTAAACAAGAACCAAAGGGCAATCGATTGAATTTGGCTTACAGAGTTCCGCACTCATAACAACTGATTTACTCATGTTTGGTAAATGCCAGCAAACTCTACATGGTGGAGTTTTCAATCAAGTCGGTAAACTAGGAAGAGATATTTCAAATAGATTTTCTACTTTAACTGTTTGCCTGATTTTTCTGCAATTTGTATCTGCGATAAATGCTACTTTCCTTGAAATGCGTTTATTTGTATTCGTCTATGTTTCCTGCATCAGTAAGTCATCGTCTAGTCAAAATAGTATAACGACATGAAAGCTACTTAAATTAACTACGCTTAAAGGCAATTGTTGGTTTTGGAAATTGTTTTTGTCTGCCTGGTCCGGGTTTGATTTTCGTATAATTTTTTATCCTTATTAAGTATCGGCCAAGATACTTGATAATATTGTACTCCGGCCGTCCGGCCGTCCGTCCGTCCGCCCGTACGGGTTTTTCTCAGCAATGGCTGGACCGATCACAACCAAACTTGGTATACAAATAGTACATGACCTCAGCCACAACCCTATTGAATTTCAGGTCAACAGGTCAACTCTAGGTCAGAGGTCACAGCAATTTCACAACTTTTCATAATAGAACCCATAGCATGCGACACATGATTTTGGGTCAGTTTTTAACCAGCATTACGAATGCACAACCCGTTTGTTACAATTCGTGCTTTAAAGCCCTGATTTAGGACCTTAACTGCCAGATACAGCAGTTTTACAGCGTACATGCTGTGCGACACGTAATTTTGTAGCCAAACTTGGCATACGGACACAATAGCACCACGGTCACAACCCTATTGAACTTCAGGTCAATAGGTCAACTCTAGGTCAGAGGTCACAGCAATTTCACAACTTTTCATAATAGAACCTATAGCATGCGACACATAATTTTTGACCAGCATTAAACCAGGTTGTTAACATTCGGATTTTACGGCCTGGACGATACTTAACTACTATCTCTCTTAGAGCTTTATTTGGTTTGATAAATGCGTAATCCGAAAAAACAACATGTTTTTCAAGTATCAAAACAACATAATAATAATTTCGGAAAGCAGCCACGAGGCAATAATGAAAACATTCAAAACATATTTTGCAATTAGGCAGAAAAATTGTTGAATTAAATTTTTAGGATTATACGCTTATTTTTACAAAATGTGTTTTAGTGCGCATACTATGCACTACATACCCTAACAAATTTAGGTGAATTAGTTGTAGTTTTTTCAAGATTTAATGCATTCGTGAATCACTTTCCGTTTAAAAATGCTACACAATCATTTGACATTGGTTGGTAAGGTGTTTGCTTTGGCGGAATGGTATGGAAGCTTGGCAGTACACTGGAACAGTGGAAAATACCAGCTATCAGTGTTGCCAAACGGTAGTACTATAAGCAAAAATGTTAGAAAGCGCTTGCAATTTCTAGTCTGCATAATTCTTTTGCTCTGCATTGGGAAATATGCCAAATTCAGTATTCTTAAGGAAACCAAATACGATTCTATTTATCAACAACATAATGTTTGAAATTAAACTAACTTGGTATATAGTAACGTTTATATACGCATATTCCCTTAGTTTCAATTCGTCAGAACTGTGCTTCTGCATAAACGGACTTACAAAAGTTTCAGAAACATTTGGAACCCGCGTCAAGTATCTGTGCATGAAGCCAACGCTACTTCAAAAAATTATCTTGTACTATCCCAATGCTTGTTTTATATCATTGCTTGCAATACCCGTTGCATTTGTTTGGGGCATTCATTGGATATATCCTTGTAAGCCTTCACTAATCGGCTATTTCATTTTACCCGAGTGATACCCAAATTACAATTTTACAAAGCACTTTTCAATCTGGATTTTGAATCCCTTGATAAAGTTTATTGTATGTTTAATTAACCAGTGGATTTTACTATTTACGTCAAGTATTGCATCAGTATGCACTTGTATATTATTTACAGTATGCACTACTACTATATGGGAGTATCTGGAAAGGTAAGCAAACAAAATGCTAAAAAACCAACATATAAATAATCCTTTAACATCTTTTAAATTTTATTTTGTGCAGCATGCAACGGTTTGTGAAATTAAATGATTCTGAACAGGATAAAATGGAGTTGGAATATCGTAAACTGCAGATCATTACTTCAGTGCTTAATAACATTCAAAGACAACTAGACAACTAACAGACGCGGAATATGCTACACTCAGTTTGGGTGCAAATTTTGCATTACCAATAAAAAACGTTAAAACGGCTGCTCTTGAAATGATGATGTATCTTAAATGAAACGGACGACAAAGACTGCTCTCCCCAAACTAAAGATAAAATCAAAAATGAAGTTTGTCATGCGCTCAAAACTTATCTCAACAAGAAGGATGAGCACCCTCGCATTCCAACTAGGTTATCAAATTCCATCCGAAGTTTAAAGCAGGATAAGTCAATAGTAATAAGCAGGGCTGACAAAGGAAACATGACAGTAGTGATGGATCGAGCAGAATACGATGCAAAAATTTCTCAACTTATCGAAGAAGGCCCTTACCAAGAATTACCAAAAGACCCGATAAATACCTACACCAAATCTTTAAAACAAACATGCTCGGATCTTTTAAAGACGGGGAAAATTGAGAAAAATACATACAATAGAATAAAACCAGATTCGGAAAAATGTCCAATTCTTTACGGCCTTCCAAAACTCCACAAACCAGGAACTCCCATGCGACCAATCGTTGATTATAGGGACACTCCGGGTCATCCAATTAGCCTGTTTCTCAAAATAATCCTCATATGTACCATCAAAAACCACCCTAACACTCTGAAAAATTCGTATGAATTTGTAGAGAAAATTAAAGATGTAATGCTAGCTCCAATGGAAATGATGGCATCATATGACGTTACCTCCTTTTTCACCAACGTACCGATCTCATTAGCTATTCAAATAGTTTTAGAACGGCTCCAAAAAACCAACATTTGGAAAGCTTTTGCGGATAAGCTAACCATTGCGGATATTCACAAACTACTCATTCTGGTCACAGAAAACTACATCACATGGCGCGGGAAATTCTACCGACAATTAAATGGAACACCTATGGGAAGCCCACTTTCACCCCTTTTGGCGGAAGTATATCTACAAGAAATGGAAGCTAAGCTTTTACCAACCATACCATTTATCTCCACATGGCTCAGAATGGTCGATGATATTTTTTGCATTGTAAGAAAACGGAAGGAAGATGAAGTTTTCAACACAATAAACAACTACCATCCAAGCATTAACTTCACTATTGAGAAAGAATCCAATGGCCAATTGAATTTCTTGGATGTGTCACTTACAAGGAGTAGTGATGGCAGTTTAGGCAGGAGTGTATACCGAAAGAAGACTCATAGTAATCGTTATCTGGACTGGACATCCCATCATCACCGAAGCCAGAAAATAGCAGTTATTGACTCCCTAACTATACGTGCCTTACGCATTTGTGATGATTCTAGTGTGGAAGCGGAACTTAGGATTGTTGAAGACGTTCTAGTAAGCAATGGCTTTCCCAGGAAAGTAGTCAAGAAAAAGATCATATACATAGTTAACCGTCCTCCAAAACCAAGCACTATCAACTTGCCCCAAAGTCCAAGGAGATGGGTAGCAATCCCGTTCATTGGTCCAGTTACATATGAAGTATCTGGAATTTTTCGAAGCCTACTAGGCACAGATCTAGGATATTACACCGGAATAAAGCTACACCGCATTTTATGTTCCTTCAAAGACTTACCACCAACAATACTATGTGGAGTTTACATAATTGATTGTGGCTGTGGACTTGTGTATGTTGGAGAAACAAAGAACCTGGAACAACGGAAGAAAAATCATTCAGGGGATTTAAGAAACAACCGATCCAATCAATCAGCTCTAGCTGATCATGAGGAAAAAAACCCAACACATACAATCAACCTTGGCTCAATCGCCCTACTTTGTTCTGAAAGAAGATGGTTCCAACGCATCTTCAAAGAAGCCATATTTATTCACAAATACCCAAAAAATATCAATCGGAACTCTGGACATGACATTGGATCTTGGATACCATTGGCGATATCTTTGATATAGGATAATTTTATGAATTCATGTAAAATAGTTTCATCGTATAGCTTGTATTCGTTTTTCCAATTTTTTGCTATTTTGTGGAACTCTCGAAAAAGCTAACGGCAAGTTGGCGAAAGCTTGGGTTTTAAAATAAGATCAACCTCTTTAACCATTAAAAACATGAATACTAACATTCAAAGTGTTAACACATTATTTTTAGTAATACTGATAATATTTATGCAAGCTTTTGCCATTACAACTTTGTGCAAACTGAATACTGGAGACGTTGCCATAGTATTAATTTGCCTTGACTTTTTAGCTAATTGTCTACTTGCATTATGGATAATGTTAGAGGAAATGGCAAGAGTGCATACAGAGTCGGATAAGTTTCTGAAAGTCTTTTATAGAGGTTTGATATCACATAGACGCACTTACGCAAAGAGGTTCCGATGGAAGAAAAAGTTTTACAAAAGCTGTTCTGCAATAAAAGTGGCACTTGGAAGTTTTAACTATATTGAAAATGCGACTCCGCTCAATATTGTGACTTTGCGAATGACTTGACTGTAAATATATTGCTACTTACTAACTGATATACGGGAATAGCAACGTACTATACCCAGCTTCATGTAAAGTACAGTTACGGTGTAGTTTGTAAACTAGTCAGTAATCCATAGGTACGTTGAAGAAAGTACACACTTTTGAAATAAATTAAATTAAAACATGCAGCCAACGTGATAGATGTGTTTACTAAACATCCATGGTAAGCCATTGAAAAATGCTCGCTGCTAACAACGATGAGTGTCTATGTAGTCAAAAGATCATACGACAAAATCCTTGATGAATGCAGTAAGTAATAATAGCCCATTCTGGCCGATGTAAGCCCACCTGGGCTTCTTAGAAGCCCATTTTGCCTGGTTTAGATCCCATTTACCCTAATTTTGAGCCCATTTTGCCTGGTTTAGATCCCATTTACCCTAATTTTGAGCCCAATTTGCCTGGTTTAGATTCCATTTACCCTAATTTTGAGCCCATTTTGCCTGGTTTAGATCCCATTTACCCTAATTTTGAGCCCAATTTGCCTGGTTTAGATTCCATTTACCCTAATTTTGAGCCCATTTTGCCTGGATTAGAGTCGATTTTGCTGGTCTAGAGCCAATTTTGCTGGTCTAGAGCCAATTTTGCTGGTTTAGAGCCCATTTAGCCTAAAATAAAGAGGACGGACAGACGGACAGACGGACAGACAGACAAACGGACAACTATATCTTAAATAGCTCTCCTGCTGAAGCAGCGAGCTAATAAACAATACACAACAAAATACAACAACAACAACAATACAATACAAAACAATAATTTCAAAAATAAAAAATTATTTCAAAAGTATGACCAATAACGTTGCAACAGCACAAAATATTTAATTAGCACTTTTTATTCAAATGAACGTAATGCAAAACTGCAAGTGAGTTTGAAAAACTTCATATTGTTTGTATTCGACCGCTCAGTGTAATAAGGTGAAAGGTGATGCGACGTATTTTAAAATAACAAGACTAGAGCAATTCTATTCAACATTTCAACTTTACTACAACAATTTCAATGACAAGAGTGAATGACAACAATGACTGACAAATGACCGAATGACTGACGAAAAGACCCCGATCCTGGGTTTTACACTTCCTTATATAGCCACAATTCTCCTCTTCCATTTTCTCCCAACAGCAGCAGGTGAAAGAAGCAGAAAGATTGTTCGCTATTTACGAGATAGAGAGACAAGTGATATTCGCAGCGTTGAAAATAAAGAAGGAGGCCGCTGAACAGCAGCTAAGGAAGTTTAAGGAAGATCGCTTCGTGCGAAGAAAGAAAAGTGATGTTCAACAGCATTTGAGTGGTGGTCTACCAAGGCACCAAGAAACTCTACTTTGCAAGAAGAAAGTTAGCTGGTCTCCAGATCTTGTGGAATTCCTTGACGAAAGTCAAGTGTTGGAGTCGCATGAACTCCAAGGTGGGGAGTGGGGAGGAATCGTAAGTGTTAGCCAAGAAGAGACTGCATTACCAAGTGAAGACAGTGCTTCCAATGTCGTGATGCAAACGAAAGACGATTGGATGGACGTGACGCGAGTGACCGTTGAAGTCTCGGAAGTGCCTGTCAATGGGGAGGCATCGACGAGGAGAGTTCTACCTGTTGAGGGGGATCTTCAGTCGCACTTGGAGATCTCTACGGTAGTCCAAGGAAAGTGCAACGCAGTAGACTTTAGGAAGATAGACCTGAAATCATGAGTTAGTCGTCCTTGAAGTAGGAAATGGCGTAAAAACGGGGGTAGCTTATAGTTGTTTGGGGCTACGGACCGTTGACTGCAAGTTGGGTGCCGTCATTAGGGTCATTTCTAAGGATACTTGTTGTTTATCATTTGGGGTCATGGGAGAAAATGGAAGAGGAGAATTCTGGCTATATAAGGAAGTGTAAAACCCAGGATCGGGGTCTTTCCGTCATTTCGTCAGTCATTCGGTCATTCGTCAGTCGCGTCACCCTACATCTCAGTACACTGAGCGGTCAAATAGATGGTCCTTCGAGTACAAAATACAAAGAATTAGTCCTTTGGAAAGCAGTTCAGTATGTCGGCGAGGATAGGAACTGGTGGACGTGTTTTGTCAAATCGAACCTAACTACTACTACAGCAATTGGAAGAATTGAAGCAATCTATAGCTAAGCGAGAGGAAGAGCGGATGAAGGAAATGGAGGCTGAACGAGTTCGGGAGGACTTGTATATAGCTGAGCTTCAACGGCAGCTTGACGAAAAGAATAAAGGGTCGTCGAAGCAAAGATCAGAGACTAAAGCACAGCAAGTAAGTGGTGGTCTACCAAGGCGCCGGGAAACCCCACTTTGTATGAAGAAAGTTAGCAAGTCTGCAGATCTTGTGGATGTCCTTGCAGAAAGTCAAGTGTTGGAGTCAAATTAACTCCAACGTGGGGAGGAATCGTTCCGAAGTGTTAGCCAAGAAGGGACTGCATCACAGAGTGAAGATAGTGCTTCCACTGTCGTGATGCAGAAGAAAGAAGATGATTTGGTGGATGTGGCGAGAGTAACAGTTGAAGTCTCGGAAGTACCTGTCAGTGGAAAGGTACCGACGAGTAGAGTTCTACCTGATGAGGGGGATCTTCAGCCGCACTTGGAGATCTCTACGGTAGTTTAAGGAGAGTGCAACGCAGTGGACGTTGGAAAGCTGCAATATGATGATCATGAGCCACAACGTGTGGACCATGAATGGAAAACACAGATGAAGACCGACCTGGATGCTGATGTGGAAGGTTCACTTCCAGAAGGGAATGTAGAACCGTCAGTAGCTGCATATGGGAGCCGTTGTCTACTGAGGTCGAGAGGACGAAGTGTATTCCAAAAAGTGAAAGAAGAACAAGAAGACGAGAAGCTTTCACGTTTCCTGTGGAAATTCAAGACCGGAGATCATCTCCGGAAGAAGATTTAACAAAGGAAGACCGGACATCAGTTCCGAAAGAAGATTTACCGAAGGAAGACCGTACAGCAGGTACGGAAGAAGATTTGAAGAAGAAAGCCCGGAGACCAGCTCCGGAAGTGGATTCAAGAAAGAATGGCCGGAGACCAGCTCCGGAAGACAAGTTAAGGAAGAAAGGCCGGAGATCATCTCCGGAAGAGAACTCAAGAAAGAAGCTCTTGGGATGGAGGCGAAAGTGGAGACTGAGCCTGAAGAGTGTGAAGCTGCATCGGACTAGAGCAGCTTACTACGAAGACTGGAACACAAGGGTTACAGGAGGACTAGGGAGACGGTGGTTGCCGAAATGTCGACAAGTAAACCACCGGAAGGCTAGAAGACTGAAGGTTTGGGATCCACTGAGCATTGCGGGGGAATCTGGGAACTTGGCTTTTGGACTAACTGTGGACTCATTGAGGAATGTTAGTTGTGGTGATTCTGACTACCGGAATCACGAGAAGGGGTCTGTTGTGGCCTATGAAGCTGTATTAGCCACCGGGTGTATTGATATGGGGGGTGGTCTGGTGTTGATTGATGCCTGTTTTTTATTATGATGTTTTATATGGGCATAAAGGAGATGCACATCATCTAACGCAGTTTTTTACGCTGGTTCTGATGGTGTAATTAGTTTTTAAATTCAAAATGTAGTTTTTGAAGTAATCGTCTGTGAAGTTGGAAATGGCGTATAAAGGGGGTAGCTTATAGTTGTTTGGGGCTACGGACCGTTGACTGCAAGTTGGGTGCCGTCATCAGAGTCATTTCTAAGGATACTGGTTGTTTACCATTTGGGGTCAAGGGAGAAAATGGAAGAGCAGAATCCTGACTATATAAGGAAGTGCAAAACCGAGGATTGGTGCTATTTCGTCATTGGTCATCAGTCATAGTCATTCGTGCTTTTATTCTCACTTGTCATTGTTGTAAAGTTGCAATAAAAGTTGTAATGTTGAATAGAATTGCTCTAATCTTGTTATTTTAAAATATGTCGCATCACCCTACACCTCATTACACTGAGCGGTCGAATAGTTTGTATATCTAGATTACATACTATTTACAGACTAAGTCAATAACAACAAATTTACCGTAAAAGCTACCATGTAACTTGCAATAACCAAGGCGTTATACCTTCTGACATTTTTCATTGAACCAATATTAAATCCCACCTTGGGACAGGAGCAAATATAACGTTGGCATCATCACAAAATTATTTTTAGCCTTATTGAAAAAGTTTTTTACACAGTACACACAACAAAGTAATACACAATAGCTTTAAAATTAAAACATAGGGTAGTTCAAATGGACATTAATGCAAAACTGCAAATGAGTTTGCATAAATTCATATTGTTTGTATATCTAAATAAAACACTATTTACAGATTATGTCAATAACAACAAACAAACAGTAGAATCCACGATGGTAGTTGCAAAAATTAAGGCGTTTTACCTTCTAACATTTCGAAATGAACCAATATTAAATCCCACCTTGGGACAGGAGCAAATATATCGTCTTTCTAATCTTGATCTAGCAATTAGTGACCTTTTCCACATTTTATTAAAGCTATCCGCGTTAGCGTATGGTTCCTCAGCAAGCAAAAAAACAGAAAATCAACTCCAATACACAATCCAAACATAATAGGAAAAGCAACATAAAACATTGACATTCCTTTCCGTTTGATTGAAAAGTAGCCAGACACGCCAGCCAGCGCAGTTCCTATACAAACAAGCACCATCAAAATATCGCTCCCCAAATTATTTGCAATTTGTAGAAAAATCTGGAGCAAACGAAACTGATGCAGTTTAGTTTCAAACACTTGCTTAGATACTTGCGTTGGCCAGTGGTAAAAAAGCTTCGACAATTCACGCTCTTGTTCCAGAAAAATGAAAATGAACAAAAACGCAATAATTGATACAATGGCGTAATACACACTATTGATTCCATGTATTAGTCCAATTACAAATAGATGAACCACGATTAATTCTACAAAACCTTGAAAACATATTTGAACCGGATCAAACTGAGTAACAAATGGAAGAATAAAGCATATAATTGGAAAGGTAAGAAACGATTAACAAAATCCATACACAAATATATTTCCAACGCTTAGTTTGTACCGACATCTGTTTCTATTTAGAGGTTTTGCTTTGAAAAGCTGCGTAACTTCCTGTATTTGCACACACCATTAGACTAATTTGAAGAAGAAAACCTATCATGTCAAGCAATAAATGTAGCAAGTTTCCCAGTAAGTATTCCATGTCAGCAGGATCAATATCCGAAGTGTTCAGTATTGAGTTGGTGACCCGTATTGTTTCGTATAAGCTTACAACGAACCCAAGTGAAAGATAAAGTTTTGTGGCTTTGTGAATTACAGATTTGCCCCAGGATTCATGTTTTCGCAAACTTGGTGCAGCACTAATATCAGTGCACGTTACTGTCAAACGCCAGTAACCGTCAACGTAATGTTGAAGGTAGTTTATTACAAACACACAAGCGGGAACCAGCAACTTGTTAGAACTAATGTAATCTGGCCCCCTTTTAAGCACTTTTCTTAGTTGCTGGGCTGCCATTGCTGGTTTTAGGTTTTACAGAGTCTTTGTTTTACGCTGGTACTATTTGAATATCTTCGGCTGTAATTTACAAGTTGTAGGTAAATGTATTTTCTTTTCTAGCTCCCAAGCAAACAATATGCCGTAGAGAAACAGCTGGGCCAAGAAAAACTCCCAGCAGCGTAACCAGTGATTTCGCAACCTTAGCTTACGTGATGTTTCCTAAATATACTTTAGAAACAAATATTATAATGTCAATCTTTTGTTGTATATTGTTGGCTTGATATTTATTGATTTGCACGTAATTTAATAAAAAATTACTGCTTATATGCTACTTTTTCACTTAATATATGTATGCATTATTTCTGAAAATTTTAAAACAGTTCCAGAAACTTGTGAGAGAAACAATATTCCATAAATTACCATGTAATGTTCCGTTTCGCAACATATTAGTCCAATGTATTCAACTACATTATTTTAAAGTTGTTTTTGCATGCAAAATGGCTCAGAATAATTTGCAAAATGTAGTTCTATTTTGAAAATGAACCGGAGGAAAATAAACACACGTGTTTTATTTCTGTGCATAACCTTCACTGACTCAGTAATTTAAACTAGCAAAAATAATGAGACGTTGTGTTGAGTATTTTTTTACATTTTCAAAAAACGTTAAAACCCGGCTAGCCTACATAGTGTTTTAAAGTTATTCTTAGCTATTTAATGGGCAAATGTTAGAAAGTCGGTTTTATCTACAATTACACTTAAAAAATGCTAACATACAGAATGCTAGCTCCAAGCGTTACGCTAACTGTAAGACTAAACTTGTGTAAGCAATTGCCTAAAGCTTCAGTTGTATAATTGTAGTAATATTTTTAGCATACCAAAAACCAAAAAGCTTTTTTAGCTATTTTGGTGTGCTAATTTTTATGCTACAAACGTAACATTCTAATTATCCGAAGAAACTCTTATGCAGTTGCGGTGTACTAGTCACACGCACGATATAAATCTTTTATTCAGTATATACCCAACTATTTATTTCTCTTTTACGAAACAATCGCATGACGACAAGTTGCATTACGTCATTATGGTACACCCGTGTGTATTAACCAGAATGCATGGAACAGCATATCACTTTAGAAATTGTTTTGTTGTACGTTGCTAATCATGTATTCAAATTCATAGTTTATGCTAAACTTCTTCAACATTGGAAGGATTGCTTGCACCCAATTTCAGATGACGAATTGCTTATAACGCTTTTACTTTACTGTCTCTTTGCGTTACAAGATATTTTAAGCTGAGTTGGATATATTTTTTATTTCTAGAAGATTCGTATTTTTATAAAGTTTGGACACGAGTTTTACAATCGTTTAATATTATTACTTCAGCCCAAACATGAACAAAAATTATTCTGAAAGCACAAAGTGTCCAATTTGCTTGGAAATTCCTCCAGCAGAAATATGTGCTGTTGTACGTTGTATTGTGTACGCTGGAATCCGTACGCTGCATTGTAGTTGCGTACGTTGTACGCTGGAATTGTGTACGCTGTATGCTGCGTTCCCCCAAACCTCAGTCAGCTGAGCCGCTGGACAGAAACCAGAACTCTTTCTTCTTTCGTCCCTCGCTTCAACTTTAACGATCGTGTTGATAAATTTGAGATCTGCTATCGATAATTTTGTCATTTTGCTTTAATTTGCTACCTAATTACCGCAGTGGATTACCATCCTGTGCAATGTTTCGGAGCTAAATTAGACCTTACGTTCCCTTGATACTGAAGGAAGATGGAGAGGGACAATTTGGTAAAGAGTGAAGCAGTTTTGGAGGATTTTAAGGGGACCCAACAGGGGGAGGGATGTGTTGGAGGAGAACCTGTTGATTGTCCACTGGACGGGAAAGATGAACTGGTGACCTTAAACCCATTCGCAGTCTTTCCGCATAAGGTAATCCGTTTTATTTCCGTCCAAACCTCCAGAGTTTCCAATGGAGTTCTGGGGACATTAATTAATAGGATACTTTACATAATTTTGTGGAACTTTTCACAGGTTTGGGTTAAGATTATTTTGGCTTTGAAAAAGAATCCGGAAGACGCTTGGAACTTAATCGAAACTTATCCCGAGTTGCGGGAGGAGGTTATCAACAGGCGAGAGGTGCTGTTTTACAAGGTAAGAAGGTTATGTTAATTTAATAAGCTGCATTTTATTGAGTTTGTTAATTGGGTGTAGGTACTGCCGTTCTTGCTCCCAGACTTGGATAAATCCAGTGTACTGGCCTGTCGCCAAGTTTGTAAATCATGGCGCACCATTGTCGACCAGTTTCTGGATAAGCATCCCTCCCAAAAGCCTTACCAATCGGAAGCAAGCTTTCTGAATGAAACTGGTTATCCCTACTGCACTCTACAAGATAAGAACATGGAGTTTATGATGAAATGCGTATCATCTGACTTTGAAGATAAGCTTAGTGTTATGGAAGCTGCAAGAGAAGCCAATGTCGCATCACCTTCAATCCTTGGTAGATCCGCCAGCTTCTTCTTTGACAATTGGGCAGTTATTCAGGAATTGGGAGACCCAATCCCCATGCTCACCTATTATAATTCTCTGTGCACTTTACTGGAAAGGATTGGATCCACAATTGAAATAGTTTCAATTCCATTAACAGGAGCTGTTCATCTTGAGGAGGATGTAGCCCGTTATGAAGGATTTGCAAGGTGCCTTGGGCTTCTACCAAATTTGAAGTCGCTGACTGTTGATACGCCACATAGTTGGATACATAACAGTGCTCAGGTGGCTAATTCTGAGACAAGACAACAATTTTTTCAAGTGGCTCAAAACAGCCCACTTGCAGAACTACGAACTTTGAAAATCTTTAAATCAAACACTGAACCCTGGTTCCCATGTCAACATTACCCGTTCAAAGACATTTGCCTTCAAATTTTGCGTACGTATGGAAACCAAATTGAGAAACTGTGTATTGATCCATTTGCAGTGGGAACTTGGGAACAGACGCTGACCCAAGTGCAACTGGGCAGTCTTATGGAGCTCCAAATTTTAGGAATGCGAACCCGGGTCGTTGGCCGAGTTGTGGAACTTTTGCAGAATGTGGATGCTGCAAAA
>JAIQCH010000110.1:0-25320 GCA_029691765.1 Entomobrya proxima
CATGTACGTGTGATAAAATGCATGCATATTATCATTTTAACTGAAAACAATCTCCCCTGCTTGTTGTGTTCTACATAAAAATCCATACGTACCCATATTATTGCGTACCTAAAAATCCCTATTTTACTTAAATATAACAAAACACCCATGTGTATGCACTGTATTATTTTGTATGAACCTTTTATGCAAACACAGAATGAATACACATTTCAGCTTCTATTGTTCTGGCACTAGCGACAAAACTGAATACTGCTCGCTTGCCGAGGAAAACTCTCCTTCATTTTTCTGTATGTCAAGTGGCCACCAACAAAATTGCTGGTACATAAAAAAGAAGACCAAAATTTGTGTGTTGAACAGCTGAGGAGATACCTTTACATGTAATACGTTTGTGTTTTTTGTCTGTTTCACAAATCCCTCGTATAGTATATGGAGCAAAAACTAAACGACAAAATGTTGCTACTAAAGAGGAAATAAATTGTTAATAGTGATTCTAAGTGTTTTAGTTTCTATGAATTAAGAAATACAGATATATTTACTCTATACTATACCTTGACCACCATGGCAGAAAAACCACACATTTTCTGTATGGAAAATAGCGAATTACACTCTAGTTTTGAAGAAGTCGAATCCACAAGTAGTGAAAATAGCGGAGTTAATGTACCGAAGATGTCAAAACTTGAAGGTTGTAAAACGGTGTCATCGAAACAGTTTGGTTTTAATAAATCATCGATAGATCCCGAAAAGAATGAGAGCACAGAACAGGTATAAAGTGCCAATTACAGGCTTGCAGATTAAGCATTTTTTAACTTCTCAACTACAAATTGTCAATACATGTGTATTAGTTTTAAAGTGTGTTCTTATATTTTCATTGCTTCATTCAGAAAAGTAATATGGATTTTGAGGATGCCAATGAAATATCAAGACAACAAACTTTACCCAATAAGGTTCGGCTAATTCAGTATTTTTTTGAAATCCTAAAACATATTTTACCTTAATTTCTACGATGGGAGCTATATGCAATAAGAAGCAATTTACAGAAAACCTGCCGAGTTTGCCTGCTTTATTACTGACAATGTTCAAGTAAATTTTAAAATTAGATTATTGCGCATAAATTGCTACTATTCAATTTTTCAACACAAGTACATATATTCAGCAGGATTTCAATTTGAAAATCTTGTGGACAATCTGATACTTGGGCAGCGCAATATATACAATACAATAAATTACAAAATATTATCTTAAACATGCGGTTTACTATTAATTTGAACATTCTGAAGTAGACTTAATGCCAGTAGCAATTCATTGAACAATTTTTGTATATTTTCTTCTACAGATATTACATCGGCCTCTACCACCCTCGAAAAGCGACCAATACACCACATCAACGTCGGTATTTAAAAACTTTCCTGTGCTAACATTCAATCAGCTTGAGTTTAATTGCGAATCTGGTTTTAGTATAACAATAATATTCCTTAGACGCAGCCTTTACCTTAATGAAACTCAAAGAAAAGTTTTTCAAAGTGGAATTCGAGCACTGTGTAGTAAATGAAAGTTTGACAGTAGTGAAGCCGATGGCAAGCCAATGCTCAAAGAACAAAGTTATTGTTTTTGAAATGACCACACACACGGAGAGTAAATTACTGGAAGTTTTACACTATCTAGCATACATTAAAATTAGATCATTTGTTGTGCTTACAAATATTTCCATTGCTCCAATCAAATTGGAATTACGGTTTAATAATTCTGTCCAAACAAAATTCTTCATTGATCCGCTCACATGGAAAGATTTGGACAGACATGTACAAAATCAGTTGTTAAGCAAACAAGTAAAATTCCAACATCAAGCTATCAAAATCAGCAAACTTCTTTCCTGTTTAGAAACACAAAGGCACAGAAAGTTAATGGAAACATTGACGTATGAAACTCTGTTTGAACTAGCTGAAAACAAAATACCAAAAATTTGCAAAAACACGGTACAAGCCTTGCCAAAACTGTATCAAACGCGTACGCTTGTTTACCAAAACTTGGAAGAAACTTTGATAAAGCTGACTCAAACAGATTTGGTTGCAAAAATTCTCAATTCGGATGTATCATCAACTGACTCTATCATTTGTTTACTTGGTGAAACGGGCTGTGGCAAGAGAACCCTACTACACAGCATTGCTGATAAGCAAAGAAATTCTACTTTGTTTAAGACAGCACCAAACCCAAGGTTTGTTCAGTATATTAAAATGTCAACCATTTTGACATTAATTGAGCAAAGAAATATTACATGCAAAAGTCGATTTCATGCAGAATCAGTGCTTGATATATTGACAGAAATAGTGGCGGAAAACAAAATAGTTGATGTACTGTTTCAAGCTAAAGATGTTTCCTGTGATTTTTTATTGGATGGCCTTGACCAAATTCCATCATGTTATGTGGAGTTTTGTTTACACTTTCTTAAAGAAATTAAGCAAACCGATTTTATGTGTAGAAAAATTCGGGTTTGGATGGTAGCCCTGCCGCAGATGGCTCCAGTAATTGAAAATATTTTACAAGTAAAGTGCTACACAATCAAAAAATTCAGCGCTCAGGAGCAACTTGATTTTGTTTGTAAGCAGAGAGGCTTTACAGCAACACAGCTTCCATTGGTGGCAGAGATTGATAAACATAAGCCGTCCAACCATCCTACAAATAATTCTTTGTCAGAGTTTGAGCAAAATTTTATTGGAACTCCGTTGTATTACAACTTGCTTGCTCAAAGCGATGTGGAAATTAATCAGGAGTATTTTAATTCTGTAACCGGTTTGGCAGGGTTTTCACTTTTTAAAAAGTTTATAAATCAAAAATTAGAGACAGGAATAGAAAATAGCAATTTGGCACTTTCTCATACTGCACTTGCAATCGAAGCCCTCTTTCCACAAATTCGCTCAGATCTTTTGCCAATCGTGGAAAGAACCAGCTCTTTGCTTTCTAGCATATTACGTGTTGGGCTTATAGCAGAACTAAATTTTGATACAAGCAGTGTAGTTTTCATGCACAGGTCTGTAGCTGAGTATTTTATTGCCGAATTTTTATTCCAAATTTGTACAAACACAACTCTGCATCTACAAAGTTTCTATGCTGAATTATTTTCCCTTACGGTTCTACCACTGACATTAGGTTGTTCAAACAATGCTTCATTTCCATACAAATTTTGGCATCATGACTTAAAAACAACAGAATGTAAATGGGTTCCATATTTTTTAGAATGCCACATGGCCAGTACAAATGCAACACAATTTCAACTGTCATCAATCCCAGTTGATTCCCATGTTGGCAATACATTTTTTCACCCTAAGGGTTACAAACACGTAATTGCAAACTTGACGCAAAGTTTTACGGAAAGAACGCACTTGACAAAAGCAATTGTGTCGGTTATCAGTAAAGAATGGGAAAATCTTATCCGACCGCGTAGAGAGAGACTTCATCTCCCCCATTCCCTTATTTAGCAGACATTCCCATTTTTCTTGTCTGCTAAATCAGCCACCCAATTTAGCCGCGAAAATCACTACTTTAGCAGACAAAAAACTTCTGATTTTTCTCCAAAGTTATAAAAGCTTGTTTGCGTGCATAGGTAAATGCATGAAATCAACTTCAACGCACTTGAATTCTCAAGAATCAGGGATTTTTAAAAAGTAGGCATTATAATGTCGACATGCTATTATGTACAGTTGCCGAGAGGTTATCAACACAAGTGTATTTCAACTTTAATAGTAATAGTGTCGAATTTGAGTACTACTGCTGTTTCAATAATTCTAAACCTAAGATATTGATGATAATTACAACTGACACAGCTATCCGAATAACTGACCATGTTTTATGAAGTTTGAGAAATACGTACAGAAACCTCAGGGAATGTGTGACCCTTCGGTTTGCACCACTATCACAATGTTAAAATCTTAAATTATTTTTCAACGTAGGTGTACAGCATACAATACGTTATCGTAGTTTTATGCTTCATACAAAAATCATTTTAAACGTATTGTTGTTCTCAAATCAACACCAGTATGAGTTTTAATTCGGCAATATTTTACACAATTCCATTCTAGACGCAATTGTTCTACTGATGAAACTTACAAATTGTTTAAAAGCTGCCCATCGTATGTATCATCAGATATCAGAATGCAAAATATATCGACATTATTGGTTTTTCTAGTATGTTCAAGTTGATTTCATGCATTTACCTATGCATGCAAACAAGCTTTTATAACTTTGGAGAAAATCAGAAGTTTTTTGTCTGCTAAAGTAGTGATTTTCGCGGCTAAATTGGGTGGCTGATTTAGCAGACAAGAAAAATGGGAATGTCTGCTAAATAAGGGAATGGGGGAGATAAAGTCTCTCTCTACGCGGTCGGATAAATATCTCCCGTAAAGAATTTAAAAGTTTGTCCAGGCTGGTAGAGACTAGCGAAGGGTGTCAGCTTTTGTTTTATGCGTTTGAAAACAAGCAATTAAGTTCAAAACAAGAAATTGATACAGCCGTGAAGCTAATACGTTTTCTGATAAGAAAAGATGTTATGAGTATTAGGAAAAACGAGTATGCCAGGCAATGTCTGGATTTACCCACCGTGTTAAATAGAAATAGTCGAGTTTACGAAGAAGAAACTATGAGTTCAAGGGTAGGCCAGTTAATTTGGCTATATACTTTGAACATGATTGAAAAAGAAATTTCGGTAGAAGCTGCCAAAATAGTGTGCAGGCTAGCCAAATTTGGATTTCCGGAGAGTCGCAAACAATTTGAAGTATACAACGAAACTGTGGAAAGATTAAGTTTGCAAATGAAGTATGTCCCCGGAATTATTTCGTTAAGATTATATATCTTAGCAGAGTTTGTAGCCAAAATTTCCTTAAGAGGAACTTCCATTGATATTTTGCCTGAAATTATTATAACTGCCGTGAAGGTTCTGCTACAAAATGTATCGAAAGCTGAAATTGAAAGGGAATGTACCAACCCGTTTAGTTTCCTGAATTTGTTAGATAAATTGCTTGCTGGCAAGACAATAAAAAATAATTTTATTCAAAGCTTAAAGAATGAGC
Source organism: Entomobrya proxima (assembly GCA_029691765.1). Lineage (NCBI taxonomy): Eukaryota > Metazoa > Arthropoda > Collembola > Entomobryomorpha > Entomobryidae > Entomobrya > Entomobrya proxima. Next base: position 5,061 of record JAIQCH010000110.1, read on the forward strand.
TATCTGAAAACGACTACCGTAGCAAAGTCTTAAAAGGTGTGGAAGCAATAAGTCATTTAAAGGTAATGTGGCATTCCGAAATCCTACAAACCCTTCTGGTGTCTTTGAATCAAAGCCAGTAGAATTTAAAAAAATAATCATGTGTATAAATTTTCAAATTTTCTTTACATTTTTATAAATATTGTTGTACTTATACGTTAATCAGGATTCTGACAATTTGTAAATTTTGATAAAATCTAAAACTGGTCTCATTAGTTCAGCAAACGAACATTTGAAATAATCCAGTTTTGCAGCTGAGTGTATCTGTTGCCGTCCGTCCCATTATACCTCGCTATTAGTTATGAAACTTCAAATTTTAGCGTGTAAGAAAAACAGCGTACATCGGAGTGTTTATAGCTGTGGTAGAATTTGTGTTTTAACTGTAATGCACAGAATTTTTTTACAAGTAAACAATTTATTATTAAAGCAGTTGTATCATTTGACAAGATGCTAGTATTATTCATATAGAAAAAACAAACAAAGTATTACAAGTTAATGCCTCAATTCATATTTTGGATTTCCTATTGTTATAAATGCTTACTTATAAAGCATTGTGAATATTACCAAACTTGTTTGTTACTAGGATTTATTTATACATAAACATTTAAACATATTTATACGTATTGATTTATAAAATCGAGCAAAATATTTTGCATATAAATAGAATCAAATTTATTCATTAATTAATAAATTATATCACGTTATGTTTTAAATAAATAACTCTTAAAATGTATACATTTTGTAAAATCTGTTTGTTATGCCCAGGAGAGTGGCGGAGGCCATCTACCCAAAATCAGGTAGAGGCACCTGAGGAAATAGGTACTCGGCGATGAAAAATACATGCGTATAGATGCGATGTACATGTACAAAATTATATGAGGTTGAGTGGAGGAGATGTTTCTTTATTTGAGAGTTTTCAGCTTTTCGGTTGAGGAAAAAATGATGAGATGAGCAGGAGTACAAGTTTGACTTTGGTGAGGAGAGGACGAGCTACGACAGAGCTCCAATGGACTGATAAGGAGTAGCCATTTTCTTTATAGTGAATATTTCGTTGAACAGAAAATTGCGTCAAGTTTAGTCATTTGTTGTTAAAACTGTTTAATTGAGATTAGAGGTCAAGTAGTAACAAAGCTCTGCGTGCATACTAGTTTACTGAAAGTAATAAATCGTTCATAGTGCTTTTGCGGACTATAGTGATCCGCTAACAATAAACTTTATGTGTGGTTGACTGACAATTTCATTGCATGGTGTCATTGAATAAAGTGAAGAATGATATAAGAGTGGGCAATTATCGATGATCAGTTATTTCTTGTGGGAAAACAGTTGTACATCATTAGCCTTTGAGGGTCAAGGAGGAGGAAATCAAGCTAGCCAAGCCTGAGTAAAGTACCGTTTCTTCTGGGCATTCATAACGTAAGTTCAGTTCAGTTGCTAACTATCCATTGTACACAGAACTGGGGAACTATTAAAGTGGGAAAATAGTGAGTATGGTACATAGTAAGGAAAGGTAACACCCCATTTTACCCCAATATGTTTAAAAAATAAAAGCAAAAACGCCTATTTTAATTGCAATTTTAAAAACACACAACCTCTCAACCACCACACTCCAAAACTACAAGGGAAGAATAATGTTTATAGAACACAATACGTTTTCAGATATATATGCTTCATTTCAGTTCCTCTAGACATTTATTCTAATAATACTCTAAACTAATTTTCACTTTTATTTTCATGCTTGATATTTTTACTGCCAAACTCCTGCAAACATTTCCAGCAGAAAAAGGGTCGCTCATGTATATGTTTGCGAATATGGCAAATTAGATTACCTCGAAAAGGGTCAGAATTCGCAAAAAATGCAGGCATGAACTGGATCACGATTTGCTGAAAACAAGAGAAAAAGTATTAGTTATAAGATTAGAAATATATTTGTTGTTCGGATAAATGGTATGAACATACCTTTGTGCCAATTTTGATGCTCCAGCTGAGACCATTCATTTGAAAGTACTTTTGGGCAATACGGACATACTACTGGTTTTACTTCAGAATGTTTTTGACGGGCTTTTATACACCGCTTTTGGAGGCAAACCGTTTACTACAAATTTCACATGTAAACCGATATTTCCTCAGATGCACTGCAGCATGCTTTTCTAATTCAATCATTGTTGGAAATCCTTTTGCACATTTTTTACATTCATTGTGGGTCCAAATATGTCTATTAAGTTCCCGTTTGTGCATGAACTTTTTTGTCGCACTCAGAGCATTTCATCTGTGGATTTATTCTGTGAATAATTTCATGGCGCTTTAATCCACTACTGCATTTGAATCGATTTCCACATATTGTACACTGAAACGGTTTTGTGCATGATGGCTTCTTTAATGAATACAGGGCCGCCGGCTTGGGTTTACCGCGGTTTAGTGCTCGAAAAAACATATTATTTGTCACTATATCCAACTTTCATTTGCATCGTCCTATAGAGCAGGCATTTTATTTTTGTTTTATGTGCCTTAATTTATATTTTTACTCAAATACATGGGCTGGTGTCACCGGAAGTACGCCAACACGAATTTTAGCTTTCCAAGCATATTTATAGGCAGGAAAGTTTGAAATCAAGTATTTCATGAAGAGGATCAACGTTTTAGGTTGGTATGTTTATAACGTGATCCATTTTGACTAAAAAATCCGCTCGCCAAAGGCGTTTAGAAAAGTTACGCCACGTATAGTGAAGGGAACCAAAAACCGGAAATTGGCATTGATTATTAAAATCAATTATTTCATCTAGAAGAAAAGAGAATCCAACCAAATTTCAATGACTAAATAATGCAACGCATTATGCTCGAACATAGAGTAAGTTGTTTGGAAGGATTTGGACAAAGGCGTGTTAAAAAATTCCAATTATTAATCTTTTCACAATTTTTCATCCTTCCATGCCACAAGATTGGCCCAAAACTACATCAAAAATTACATAAAGAAAATAGAAAATGCAATAAATCATCGAAAACACTCCAGTTAATAAGTATATACAGGTTTAATGGACATCGGTAGCTTTAGTTGCACACAACAGCGATTGTTTCTAAAGAAAGTGTCGATTTTGAACGTGTATTTGGAAACGTTCGAACAGACATGAATGAGAACGATCCCAGATATTTTACGAAGATTCATGGAATCGTAGAAGTTCCAATATCTCAGAGTAATTTTAAACCCCGGAGAATATTATGAAAGTTGTAGCAAAGCTCACAAACGTAAATTGCAAATTTACGGCCTCGACAAACCGAGGTAAACCGAAGCCGGCACCGTTTAGTATTTAGCAGATGCTGAGTAAAAAACTTTTCTTTGCATATATTGCACTTATAAGCCTTGCCTGTACGATGGGTTATTTCGTGGCCCTGAGGTCAACCTTGCCAACGTAAATTTTTGCGCAAACTTGGCAGTAACACGGTTTTTTGCCAATTTGTCCAAGTTCTGCTTTGTGGGGTAGCACTTTTAACAAAACAGACACTCATATAAATCTCTTTTCATATGTATTGCAGCATAATGTCTATGCATTGTTCCGCTTTGGCTAAATTTTGTCCCACAATCACTGCACTTGAAACTCTTTTTATTTGTATGAGTTGCTCCCTGGCATTTTAGATAATCGTTTCTTTCAAATTTCATACCAAGTGTGTTGCACTCAAAGCGTTTTTCACTATTGTGCACCGCCTGATGACCTAAAAATTCTGATCGCGTAGCCAGTTTTTATTGCAAACTACACAAGCAAAAGGTTTTGTACAGGCGTGATGATATATGTGTTGCCTCAAGATTCTAGGATTCCCAAAATGTATTTCACAAATTTTCCATTCATATGCTCTTTTGAGGTATGGCATGGTCCATGAAGTTCCAGACTCTCCAGGCCCTTTGCCCATGTTGGTTGTCATAGATAACAAATATACACGTGATTTTACGACCGTAAAAATCCTAAAATAATATATTGGAAATTTACTAAAAAAATAGGAATGTAGCACAAAATATTGTCGTTTTTATAAAGAATAACTGAAACAAAACTGACAAACAAAACAAAACCAATAAGTATTAAATTAACTAGGTTTCGGCGTAGAATTTGTAGATATTATTAGTTGGCAGATTTGAATCAAATTGTAACCAAAACTCTAAGGGTTTGTAATAAACACTTTTATGAAGATTTAAAAAACTCAACGCTTTTTATTGTATTGCACGATCATTGATATTGGCAGTGTTTTAAAAATTTTATAGAAAGAAGCTTTTCTGTATGCATTTTTTTGAAATTTGTATTTGTATCAAAGAATCCTCGGTACATGTAGACGTATGTGCAGACGCAACTATGCAAATCTGGTTAGCTTGTTCTGTTCTCCGAAATCGGTTAAGATTTGACAGTCTCTGATTGGTACCTAAAATCAGTTAGTGTAAGTGTTCATGAAATGTTGCGTTAATGCGATCGAATATGCTTTACATAGAAAAACACAAACACATAGCAGATTAGCAGCAAATGGAACAGAAAGTTCCGTAATTTTTCCATCTATTTTTTTCCTTAATTTGCCTTATAAAGTTACCTAAGCGTTTTCATGAAAGAAAAATAGTTAAGGGATTACTGCTTGCAGTATGTTATTACCTGTATTGGGCTTTAGCATACACGGCATTATTTTAGTACGACAATTGTAAAACTGAAAGCAAAATGAACTTTCCTAGAGCTACAAGCAAAATTAAACTACAAGCGGTTGCTCAAAATAGCTTCTTTTTATAAAAATTCTAAATCAATCATAATCACTTTAATAAAAACATTTAATCATATATTAAATTTTTAAAATTTAACACTTACAACTTAACGAAAATGATTCATAAAATCAAAACTTAATTAATTTCAAATCAACCCAAAACTATATACAAAACTATTGTTCCCTTAAACATGTAATATTATGATTTGAATAGCTGTATCTATAACCAACTCGGTGTGTGTTTTCGTGGTCAATGATTATAATGCTCCATCCACCTCCGTCGTCGTTTTGAAATATTCTTAAATTAATTTCTCCTTTGTATGGTATCGCATGTGTTTTTCCATGCGACCATTAAAATACGGCTTTTGTTGACTGAAGTCACAAAAAATGCAATCAATCATGTATGAACTGAAAGCTGTAAGGAAAAAGAACATCATTTTGAGTTTCAGGAGATTTAAAGTTTCAAATTCAAACTCAAGGTTTTGTGCATCAGGAATGTAAACTTACCTAAGTGTATATTTGAATGCGCCTTCAATTCCCACTTAGATCTAAATCGTTTGCTACACACGTAACATTTTTCGGGTTTCTCACCACTATGTATCATACCATGTCTGTTGAGGCTGACTTGGCTGCATAGCTTTTTACCACATTCCTGGCACTCAAAAGCTCCAGTTGGACTCGGCTTAGATTCTAAAGGAAACAATAAAATATGCCATTAGGTAAGAGTTTGACTTTGAATTTGGTGAATATTACACCAACCTTTTGTATGAACTCGCGAATGCAGCTTCAAACAATAATTCGTTCGGAATCTTTTGTCGCACATACTGCACTCTATCGGTCTTTTGTCACCATGTATGAGTGCATGCACTCTTAAATGGTTTCGGTTGGCAAACTTCCTGCCACAATCCAGGCATTGAAATTCCAGCAAAGCTTGGTTATGATGAACCCCTTTAATGTGGTTTTTGGCACTGCTTTGGCATGAAAAGCGCATTCCACATTCCTGACACTGAAACGGCTGTTCTCCGGTGTGGGTCCTTAAATGAGAATCGACTTCTGATTTTGTAATAAATTGCTTGTTACATAATGGACAAACGTGATCTGTTTTTTTTTCATGGATTCTCCTCACATGCACTCCTATTTCTGATTTTCCTGCAAACGTATAGTTGCACTGAAGGCATTTGTACGGTTTTTCTTTGATATGCCTTCGAACGTGTGCTTCTAAAAATGAATTGATGGTAAATTTTTTGTTGCAAAATATACAGATATTCTGTTCAGTGCCCAAATGCACTGACATGTGTCTGTTGAATTCGGTTATTCGTCGAAACCCTTTTCCACATTGAGCACATTTAAAACGTTTTAGTTTACTATGTATGATTGCGTGTCTTCGAAGACATTCTCGGGTCTTAAATGATTTTTCACACACGGGACATTTAAACTGCCTATTCTCAAAATGTGTTGGTTTGTGTCTTCTCAGGTTGTCCTTAGAAGAAAACGCTTTTTCACACTGAGTGCACTTGTAAAGCTTTAAATTAGAATGAACGGTTTCGTGTCGTCGAAGTCCCCTTAGCTCACCAAACCAGTTTTGACAAACTTTACATTGAAACGGCTTTTCACCAGTATGCACACGTATATGCTTAAGTAACTGGGCATTCCTTAAAAACTTCTTGGCACAGATTTCACATTCATGGGATTTAATTCCGGAGTGTATCTTTTTGTGTTTCTTGAGGATCCTTAAAGTCTTAAAATATTTTTCACAAACGTCACACTTGTGTGTTCTGTTCGTCACATGTGAGACCATGTGATCCTTAAGATACGGCTTTGATTTAAAACATTTTCCACAGACCTCACAGGCCACTGGTTTTTCAGTGGTGTGAGTAAGGGAATGCAACGTCAAGTAATCATTGGACGTGAATGCACTTGGACAGAGTTGGCACTTGAAAGGTCGTTCACCAGTGTGGGACCTAGTGTGATTCCTAAGGTGATGTTTTCTAGAGAGCACCTTACCACAAATATTGCAGGGAAATCCAATTGGGTACATGATTCAAAACTACATGCAAAAACTGAATATTTGGGTTATATTTCTCGGTGCAGGAACTAAACCAGTCACTACATCTAAAATGCAAATCAAAATTGTCAAAATATAACACTACACACTTGAACTTGTACTGTTAAAATATTTGTTTGAAATATGTTGGTTTTTTGCAGCTCGAACAACAATTCAAGACTGTGAGCAGGTTTTCCACCAACTCAAATGGTAATGGTTTATGGTCTACGATCTACGTTTCATTGCCTATATGCATAAATATTATGCATTTTCCGTGTCAACGCTTTTAATTTTTAGCATATAAAACTTTAAGGTACCTGGGTCTTTCACAAGTTTTAGCTTTTGCTATAAGCTGACTCATGCTAATGCACGTAAACTTAAAATGTGCCTACGTGACCATCAAGCTTTAATGGTCAACCAGAACTGGTACTGAAGGTTTCTTATTTTAAAGGAATTCTTATCTTATAATGTTACGTGTAGCAGGTAATAGAGTTTAAGGGCTAAATAAAAGTAATGTTGAAAGAATTTATTAATTTATTTTTGTTCTATGACTGCTCATTATGAAATTCGTGATTTGAAAAAATCAGTTGTGTGGGTTTTTTATGTGCCTTTTACTGAATAATGCACCTAATGAATTCAAGTAAATGGAACTTAATTTGTACAGGGAAAACGAAAAACTTTTTTTATGCTGGAAGTGTGCAACTTGAGGAAATATGCGCACCTAAGAATTCGTAGAAATTCAAAACTCTTGTTGGATAATGTTAAACATTTACTCATTGTGTATTTCTTTTACAGATACACAATGTCAAGGTTGTGCTTGCTTGAATTTTCATGTTTCAACTTTTCCAATGTATCTGATGATTATAAGCATTTAATACCAGAGGATAAAGTGTAAGTCATTAGTGTAAAATATTTTTTAAACTGTTTTTAGACAAACCATATATACTGATGGAAAGCAACAGACTGATATCCAAGCTGGTATAGTCACATTTTTTACATGTACATATTTTATAAAGATAATTTTTTTACTGCTCTTTGTCCTTTCTGATTTTACAAAGTCTGAGTATGAATGTGCTGAACCTGGATTTCAATCATTATTTGATTTTTATATGGATTTTATATTTGTGGAATGGTTTAGATGATGAAACATTATGATTTTTTCATGTGAAAGGAATAATAAAGAGGTGCTGCTATTCAATTATCTTTCATCTTGTTTATATGCTGGGTTCTGTTTAAGGTTAGTTTTGCATCCAAAACTCTTGAAGCTAATCCTCGTAGAAAGTTTCCTGAAAATATTGAACGCAAGAAATAAACTCGAACGCGTTATTTGTTGAATTGGTTGTCAATTTAGTACATGAAAAAATGCGGGATGTGGTACGTTTTGTCTCAGAAAGGTTTTTCTTGGAAAGCCACATTGCAGGATTGCAGATTAGAAGTTAAATATATTTCTCCTATGCATATAAAGTGAGCATTTCTCTATAAAAATATGCTAGTAAGATATCAGTAAAGTATGCATTTGACAAACGATGCATTCAAGTGATACAGAAGCAACTCAGAGTTCATAGCAGAGTTTATACAGGCATTAGCAAGATGAATGACATTTCTCGGAAGCTTAAATTGTTTAAAGGGAAAAAGTTGGTAAGTACTTTTTCGTACAAAACAATACTAAATGCGGATGGATCACTATACTAGCTATACGATCGGTCTACTGTAAAGAAGTCGAAACATAAATGTCGAATGGTAATAAAGTCGACGGTAAGAAAGTCGAAGCCCTTGTAGTCGAATGAAAATGGTAAAAAAGTCGAAACCATTATGATCGAAAAAATGAGGTATTAAAGTCGAAAACATTATGATCGAATACAAACAGTAAAAAAGTCGAACCTATATTACACCTTAGATTTTACACTTAACATTAATGTCGTTTCTCTCTTTGACTTTCATCATACTTTAAAAGTGTTTTAAAAGTATGTTTAGTTCTAAAGCTACACATACAAATCAAATGCTCACATATTTCCTTAATCGTTTTGTTAAATAACTTTAAACTGGATACATTAACAAGTTATAAAACCTACGCATCTATCGTTTTTCAAGTCTAAATACTCATGCATTATGCATACATATTGATATTGACTGTCGGTCTCTGAAATCAAGAATTTTTACGAAGTCATAAAATTATGAAATTACGAAAACCATGAAATCAAAGAATTTGCATGCGTATGCAAGTAGCCAGTGTTAGCCTAATGCTAACTCAAAAAATTTGACGTTTAAAAAAGCTAACACAAGGAAGTTATGGACGTTTTAATTTAACTGCTTTTTGAACAATTAGTGCTGTAAAAGTGCAATTAGGACGAATTAAAATTTTTGGCTATCTTCAATTGACGAAATACAAGTAGGGTAACAATTTCTGACGATTTTTTTTTGCAAAAGTTAATTATAATTTTAATTGCCCTGTTAACTTTAATTACAATTATCTTCGAATTGCCTCCAGTACCAAACCTAATTACAACTGCATTTGGTACTTTAGAAGGCGCTGATTCTAATGACGTCCCTATTTGGTCTGGTACTGGAGGCGATTTGAAGATAATTGCAATTAAAGTTAACAGGGCAATTAAAATTATAATTAACTTTTTCAAAAAAATTTCGTCAGAAATTGTTCCCCTACTTGTATTTCGTCATTTGAAGATAGCCAAAATTTTTAATTCGTCCTAATTGCACTTTTACAGAACTAATTGTTCAAAAAGCAGTTAAATTTCAAACGCTTATAACTTCGTTAGGTTTGCTTTTCTTAACCGATTTTTTTTTGCGTTAGTATTAACTTGACACTAGCTATCTAATTATGCATGCAAATTTTTGTTTTCAAACATTTCGAAAAATGACGATCTTGATTTGGCGGACCGAGAGTCATTGCATTCAAATAATCATTTATGCTCAAATATGCGTTATAATGTCAGACAATTCTAGATATTCTATCATCATCGCTTTCAATGAATCGTGTTTCTTTGCAGGAATCCGACGAACTTGCAAAGGGGTTCGATTATGATATGATTTACATAACTAAAACAATATATCCGCGGTATTTAAAACACAAAACACAGCTTGTGTATCTCATTCAGTGCCCAAAAGTCGTATTTACGCTAATGTTAAGACGATATGGCTATGCACAATGAACTCTAAGAAACATGGTAGTGCACTTTTTGAACTCTCAAAGTACACCTTGTGGAAGCTCATTTTATGTACTCGCCCAAAAAAATTTCGACTTTTTCTTGGTTCTATTCGCCCAAAAAGGCGTTCGACATTTTTACCTACTTCAGTTCGCCCAAAATGGGTTTCGACATTTTTACCTATTCGCCCATAATGGTTTCGCCTTTCTTACCGTCGACTTTAATACCATTCGACTTCTATGTTTCGACTTCTTTACCGGACACCATACGATCGTTTCGTACTACTTACCAATAAAGATCTTAAAACCCTTCAAGTGTGTTATACGAGTAAGCCACGGAAAACTTCTTTGTTAGTTCTGCTGTCTTTGGCATAAATCTGTAACGTTTGCTAACTTTCTATTGCTTTAATTATGCCCCCGTGCAATAATCCATCAAAATATTACACTTAATGTATAAACCATATGAATATTTCTATCATGGATAGATATAAACAATAATGATACGCTTATAGCTTAGTCTACCCACAGTAATATCATTTGTGGATGAATTTGAAATGCAAAATGCAAAAACAACTCATTGTTTGATCAAGCTGCTTTTTTTACGATGTTGCAGCAGATATTATATCAACCCTGCATGAATATCTTCAACAAAAGCTACGTTTGAAGTTCTCAGTTTCAACATAAAACGTTGTAAGAGGATATCATATTTTAGCACAAACAACAACCAAGTCGTTTGCACGGATTTTTGCTATTGATTTAAACACACAGGTATACCACAACTAGCACAATGTTTAAAAGACTACATAGTGATATCATCCATTATTCGTAGGAAGTAATACTTGCTAAGTATACTTTTATGTGTTGCAATGCGGTAAGCTACCCACAAAACTTAACGTGCATGTATAGGCGGTCGGTTTTAAAATAAAATATCGTAAAACCATTAACTTTTCTTGTATGCCTTTATACTAGTAAAGAAATTTATTTAACTTCGTAAAGGGTTTTAGGCTTAATGGAAAGGACATAAATGCTAAGGATTATTTTTTTATTTAAAAAGATTGATAAACGCAGATAGAATACTTTATAAAATAAAGGAGCACATGGCATTTCTAACAAATAATGAAATCCTAGGAACCTGTTAAGCGCGCTATTGGTGCATGCATTGTCCTCCACTTGTAAAATTATCTTTTTTAGTTTGTGCGTGACTTTCAAACTAGTATTGGTTTAAGTTTTTCGAGAATATAAGCAAGGCAGGAACCCCAAATACTAGAATTGTATATATTTTTAATCCTCTTAGGTTCTCAAATACGGGACTATAATCACGTATGCACAAGTGGAAAAGGCTGTGCAGCAGAATGTGCAGGAATTGTAGTTTGTATAAGAAGTGTATAGTGTGTTCGTTTTTGGACAATCGCAAGTTGGTGGAACTAGACAGTTGTAAAACTGGTACTCTTCTACTTTTACGAACTGAGCTTGTATTGTTGAAATTGTATTTTAGTGCGTACATCAAGCTCAAAGGATCAATAGTGTAACTTTATTTGAAAAAAATTAAGGCATCCCAATGCTGCGTAGAATATGAAGATTCAACAACAAAAAGTAGCCTAAAAATTGTTTGCTGTGAGTTCAGTTGATACAAAATTTGAAATTGTTTTTTTCAATAGTATTTTTAACGTACTTTGGACTGTTTCATAACTAGCTAAAAAGAATTTCAAGTCATGCATACAAACACTTATTAAATCTCACACAGTGAAAGATTCAGCGTCTTCAAGAGATCTTGAGTAATTGCAACACTGTTTTATGCGAGTGAAAATATAAACTGATATTTACAATGGCGCAAACAAACGCTCCCGTTTGCAGAATTTGTGACAAGAAATTTGCAAAGAATTATGCATTAATGTGTCATATGCGCTTGCACACAGGAGAAAAGCCATATAAATGTGAGACCTGTGGTAAATGTTTTACACTAAAAGGGCACTTGATCAACCACACACGCCTTCATACCGGAAGTAAGCCATATGAATGCGAAACCTGTGGTAAATGTTTTACACAAAAAGGGCACTTGATCTCACACGAGTACCTTCATTCGGGTAAAAAACCATTTGTCTGTGACACTTGCAGCAAATCATTTATCAGGAGGTCTGATCTCAAGAAACACCAACTTAATGTTCATTCCGGCAAAAAACCTTTTAAATGCAGCGATTGTCCTAAAACTTTTCCTTCCAAAGCTTACCTGAGGAGTCATCACAATATTCACACGCGAGCAAAGTTTTTCAAATGCACTCAATGTGAACAAACGTTTACTCGCAGAAACGTTCTGAGAAAACATTACGAAAACATACATTTAAAGCTTAAGCCATACGACTGTGTAATTTGCAGCGATTGTTTTGTTGACAAGATTTCCCTTGAACATCATATTATAAGACACACTGGCGAAAAACCGTACAGTTGTACGCAATGCTCTAAGGGATTTGCTAGCTTGGAGAATGCTCGATATCACGAAAAAACACACGGAGGTGACAAAACCCATGAATGTCATTTATGCGGCAAAATGTTTCTAGGAAAACAAAATGTTCGACAACACCTAAAATCGCACCTTCAAGAAAAACCGTTCACTTGTAAAATCTGTGGCATGCAATGTAAAACTAGCGGTAACTTAAAAAGACATCAACTTGTTCACGCCGGAGAAGCAGCTAAATGTTTTGAATGTGAAACATGCGGAAGGAAGTCCAAGACCAAGTCGGACTTAAAAAAGCATTCTAAGATTCACACAGGTGTCAAGCCATACAAGTGTGAGCAGTGCCCTAAAGCGTTTGTACAATCGTCCGGCCTTAAGGCTCATTTAGTAGTGCATTCGGGGGAGCGCCGCTTTTCATGCGAAATCTGCAAACAACAGTTCACTCGAAAAGGAAGCATGACAAAGCATCTAAAAAAGCATCTAGAAGAAAAGCCTGAAAATGTTCCTTTTGTCCAGAACGGTTTGCGGAAAAACGTGCGTTAAATGTTCATCTTTATTCACACACTGGTAAGTACAACGAAGTCAATATGATTACGCAGAGGTTATTCATGACTAACCAGTATTGTTAACTAACATGTTTCAGGTGTGGCGGACGGAGTTTTTGTGTGCATTTTCTGCAACTACCTTGGAGTGGACTACCACCACATTGAACAGCACTATCGTATGCATACGGAGGAAAAACCAGTTATTTGCGTCAAGTGCTTAAAAGAATTTCGGAAAGCCCAGGGTCTTCGAGATGGAAAACATTGTGTCTCTTGCATGGCGTGATTATGTAAATAATCAAACACGTTTTTATGTAAATAACTTAAAATGATGTTATGTCTGATTTGTAGTGTCGAAAAATGAACTGTTTCAATAATCTGCTTTTTGTTCAATTTAAAACCATGGCTTATAAATTAAGAAATTGTGATCTCCTCGATATTTTTTTTCAATCATGAAATTAGATTAAGATGTCTTTAATAGAAGTATAACTCAAACAATTTATGCGACAACCATTTTGTCCTATTTATATATGCTGTTGTATATATATGGTAAAAAGGCAAAACTACGTATTGCCAAATGTGTTTGTTTTTTTAAAAATAGCATTTAATTGTCAGATTTAAAATATGAACTGATATACCATGTTTAACTTCTGAAATCAAATTATTATTTCAGATTAGTGTAGAACAGCAAAAATTAATAAATTTCACTGCCAGGGTTTACACAGTAGAATTTTGATTTAACTATAAGTGGGCCTATGATTTCTTTTACATAGGTGGAAACTGATTCTCTTAAAATTGAAATCTAAACACATGATTCCAAAAAGCATTTATTTGTACAGATATTTGATTCAAAACAAAACCACATGAAAATGTTATTAATTCGTCAGCTAGATAACTTTGATTTGATTTGAAACCAGCTTAATTAAAGTTTACACAAGTTTTAGAAAGTAACGCGGTTGCATGACAAAACATTATACACCAAGTATCTTTCCTATCGGTTTAATATTTATTTTGAAACTAAATATAGTAAATGTATACAACTAAAACACAAGCAAACACGACTAAATATATCCAGTTTTACATGTATGTTCTAACTTCAAAATAATACAATATTTGCTGACACTTGTAGAGCAAAAATGCGAAAAGTTGTTGGAACAAAAAATATAGCAGCAAATATTTTAAAACAAGTCCACCAAATGGCTTCTACCATTAAGCATGCAATCGTTGCAATAATCAGGCAAAACAAGGTCGTCACCAAATTAACAGTCTTTTGAAAGCGTCCGTTCAATCTAGTGTTTCCATACAATTCCTGTAAAAATTGTAAGTTCACTTTGTCAGTAGACCTGTTTAGGCAACCGCAATGGCAATGATGCGTTTTTAGAATATTGATTGTTCTTACCGTGGTGGCATCATTCACCCAATAACTCTTTGCCCAGAGTTTCATAAATTCTCTAAAGAGAACAGTGGTATAACAAATCCACAGGAAACGGACAATGTCCAGCGTGGTAAGCGAGACACAAGCGCAGGTTATCCAATTCATAATAGCAAAAGTGTTGCTTGATGCACAATCCTGAATCAGGTACCTTTTTGCTTGAGGCAACAGAACGGATGTCATAAAGAATAAAATGCCAACCATTTCCAACATAACAATTTTTTATGTGTCTTTAAACTGTTAACATGAAAAAATGATGAAATAAATCGTTTGGTAACCTGAAAAATTTCAAGGTAAACGTTTACTTACAAATAAAACACGAGCCGAATGCAACGCTCTCTGCTGTGGAGTACGGTTTTCAATATACTCTGCAATGCGTCCCTCGATGTTGTGAAGCCAATTCATTTTTGCATAGGGATTCAGCTGGGCTAAATAATTATTATATTTACTCAAAGTTTGGGAGAAGTTGTTTTCACCAAGATATGCTTAACAAGATTGAATCCAACGAATTTGAAGCTTTAGTGTGTTGTCGTGGGTATTTCGGCGATTTGATTAGGTCATCTCACTTTTGCCGTGGTGAAAAACAGTGGTGATAAACCATGTTATAATTTTGTACCTAAGGCAGGAAATGCTGTATGGTTTATCACCACTGTTTTTCACCACGGCAAAAGTGAGATGACCTAATCAAATCGCCGAAATACCCACGACAACACACTAAAGCTTCAAATTCGTTGATTGAATCGATATATTATGGTTTACCTAGGTATAAGAAAAAAACCTGAAAACGTATGGCGTTAATTGTACAAAACTGCAGCAGAAACCATGTACTATTTCAAAATTGCTTTGTCAAAAAGGACGTATTATTCTTTACAATTCTTTAATAAACTGAGTGTCATGTTATTTGTACCGGATTTTTGCTTGTTGGACAGCATTCTGCTTTTACGCATTGCAGTTAAACAATAAACCAAATCTTTTTGCATCCTGAAAACGTTTTGGGATTTTTATTAGATTTGCAAATTTGGATTTTCGCACTTGAGTGTTTTCATGTAAATATATTTAGAAAGCATATTTATTATGTCCCTATTCAGGCATTTTCAGTCTTATTTTTAGGTGCGGTTTAAAGTGCATTCTGTGCATGCATTTGAAGCCAGCTTACATAAAATTCCCTAAGGCACCATTAGGCATCACAAACAACTCTGAAGCTTGTTGTTTGCTCCATTTTTGTTATTTTTCCAAGCAATATCCAAAACACTTGAAAACTTTAAACTATGCATTGCTTGTCTCATTAGTGCATGAATAAATGTGGTATGTGATGCGTTTAAAAAGGCTTTGTATAAAAACCCCCACTGCAGTATTACAGTATTAGAGTTATGCCTATTGGTTCTACGCATTTGAAGTAAACATTTCCTGATGCAAATTATCATGGTATGATACCAATACCGTGTACATTTTAGAATCGGTGCATTAAAGTTAACCGTTAACCAGAAGCAATCCAAAATTCAGAGGTACCACTGGCATTTTAAGGAAGAATGACCGTTTCTCGGAAGGATTGATTGTTGAAAGGAAGGTTATATATAAATGAACCACTATTTTATTTATTACAAAATTTGGTACGGTTGACTTACCAACTGTTGGTACTGGTGCTGCTTACAATACTTTTGTGTGTTGCAAGTTGCAACACGTTAAGCTGCCAACCAAAAAAGCACCTATTGTGCATTAGTCTGTAGGGTAGTGTGTTGTACTTTAAAATATATTTTCATACGTGAGTACATACATGTACTGGGTATATATTTGCAGGAGTATTTTTGCTAAAAGGTTTTAAGCACATTGGATTAGTACAGCGGTTTCTATCTTTAGGTAGGAAAAGTTTCGGCTTAAACGAAGTACCATAAATAGGATTAAAAAACGACTCCTTAGCAATGCGGGATTGTTTGTACAGAATGTATTAAGATTATTTCACGTGAAGTTCCTCAGTCTGTATCAGTCTACAAGTTGTGCTCTTTCTTTCATTACGTATGAGCCATAAACCTCCCACAGTGGCTAATAATTTGAGTTTGTCAAGCCGACTGTCTATGTTTGAGAATAATATTTCTAAAGTGTTATCCTCTTGTTCGTCCTAAACTGCATTACAATGTCAATGTCTATACGATATCCCTGCAACATTTGTGGAAAGCGCTTTGAGAAACAGGAACATCTCAAGTCCCATACACTGAGCCATTCTGGAAGTCATCCAACAACACACACACAAGACAAACGGTTCAAATGCCCAAAATGTGACCATTGTTTTACCACCGCAGCCACTCTGAAAAGGCATCAATACACACATATGGAAACCAAACCGTTCGAGTGCATATTTTGTGAACATAGTTACCCTGCGGTAGTCAAATTAGAATCGCATATAAGAAGACACATAGAAGAAAGGCCCTACAAATGTAATCAGTGTTTTAAATCTTTTACAAGCTGGCCAAGTTTGTGTGAGCATAAAAAAGTTCACACCAGTATCAAATTGCATCAATGTCCTTTGTGTGACAAGACATTTCGTCAGAAGGGAATAGCAGCAAGCCATCTTCAAAGTCATCTTGAAGAGAGGCCGTACAAATGTCAGGATTGTGGCAAGCGGTTTAAAAACGGATCTTGCTTACGACAACATGCGCAAGTTCATAAGTTCAATAAGCATGATCTATTTGAATGCAAAACTTGTAATAAAACATTTACCCTTTTGGATAATCTTAGGCGACACGAGAAAATCCATAGTGAAAACAAGCCATGTTATAATTGTGAGACATGTGGTAAAAACTTTATGGCAAATGAAAATCTCAAGCGGCATATCGCTACTGTACACTTAAACGTGAAACTGTACGAGTGCGTATTTTGTCAATGTAAACTCAGCTCCAAGAACAGCCTAGAAGAGCATCTTCGCCTGCATACTGAAGAAAAACCATACAGCTGCAATCAATGCTCCGTGGCTTTTGTAGTACATGGAAATCTAGTACAACATCAAAGTACCCACAGTCAAGAAAAACTGCATGCATGTCACTTATGCAAAAATATGTTTTCAAGCAAAAGGCACGCGAAGCGTCATTTGAAGAGCCACCTTGCGGAGAGGCCGTACAAATGTAAAGACTGTGGAAAGAGTTACAAAGGTCTGTCAAGTTTAGGATACCATAAAACCACACACACGGGAAAACCATTGAAGAAATTTAAATGCGAGCACTGTGATAAAGTTTACTTCAATTACTTTGCCATTAAAAGACATCTGCTGGTCCATGAAGGAATTAAAGCACACCAATGTGGACTCTGCGACATGGCTTTTTACACAAATACTGAACTTAAGATGCATAAAGCTGTTCATTTAACCGAGCGTCCGATTTCTTGCAAAATTTGCAACAAACGCTTTTTTCGAAAAGGAGATATGATACAGCATCTCAAGACTCATTTAGAAGACAAGCCTGAAAAATGCATATTCTGTGCGGAAAGATTTAAGTTTCCAGATACGCTGAGGAAACACATTCGTAAACATATACGGGTAAGATTGCAAAAGGAAAAACAAATATAATTTGTTACATTCTTTGAGTTTATTCTTTTGTTATTTGTCTTTAGGAATAACGATTGCTTTGCTGGCATGCGGCGATGACATGAACAAATAAAAAGGAAAGTCAAGAATGGAGGCACAAAAAATGTAATCAATGCGTGACTTGTAAATTGACAATTGTGCTAGTGCGTCTTGGTATGAACAATCTTCAGACTTTTTAGTAATAAGCAATGGTCCAAAATTTGTGTATTAAAACTGTAAAGTGTTAATAATAGTTAGGTTTAATGTATTAAGGAATGCCCCATCTTGATTTATGTGCAAATGGTTGCACAATTGTTGCAGTTGTAAAAATTGTAAAAAAAAATATTTATACACATATATAATGTTTTATCAAAATTTGCTGAATGCTTGCATTGATGCGGGAAAAAGTTTCGTTGAAAGCGATTCATTTCATATATAAATTCATGACTACATGAAAAGCACACTGTAGATTATTACAAAACAGGATTGTTTGAGCAATAACCACATACATAAAGTTTTTCTTCTTTGTAATATACCCTATGTGAGTAAACTACAACGTATGTTAGCAAATTGGTCCTACTGCGCACTAATGCAGACTAACCAACAATCTGTGGTTACAAAAAAAGAAAACTGGTTTTGTGAGAGCGCTATGGTACAGTACCAAATGCAGTAGCAACAGCAGCAAAAAATGCATTTTATTTTTTTAGGTACCCAAACAAAATGCTTGCTGATTATTTCCTTGCCATCTTACAGACATACGTTTTAAGAGGGATCATGTTAAAACGTTTTGTATATACAACAGCAAGGCATCAGGGCAAACTCTTTGCGTTTGCAAACGCACAAATTATCAGAAAATGCATGAAAAATTGTAATCCGCTAAGTATTTTAGAAGTCACGTAGGCCTACAGAGCTAAATAGGGTGCACGTAAATAAAGACAAATCCAGCAAACGGAACTGGTAAAAGTTACCATCCTTTGATCCATATATTAATCTTATATTAAACGGTAGTCAATATTTGCAAATCTACCATATGCATACGGTACCCGAGCATAGAAACAAGAAATCCAAATTGTCCAACATAAATGTTTTAAATACTTAAACATATGACTTGATTTGGCGGGAAAATGGCCACTTACAAACTGGGTTGTTGTTTGATGTAGCTCTGTGCTGCATAATATGTGTAGTTGACAACATTGCACACTATTAATCGACATTTTAGTATGCGGTAGATTGGAGCAATCTTTATAATACCGGAATAAAATTGTTTTCTTTATAGATGTATCATTCGTTTGAAAGACATTTCCATGATAAGGTACAAAACAAATTTTGTTGCTTTTATGCTTCATAATATCAAATTTCATAATCAGACATACATGCCAAGGAATCCCTAATTTGAACAGATTTTAATGTTTTATGCAGTTTTCTCTAACTCCTTAAAATTAAGTGTCTGAACCTATATGTTTACAAATCAAAATTTGCAATTGGTCAGCCTACAAACTTTTTGATTATTTGTCGAAATCAATCATTAAAAGTAATTAATTGCTATACTCGTGATAATCACGAGGATTAAGCCAGTGACAATGTACGTTAAGCAATAAGAAAGGCACAAAATCTTGATTGCTTAAAAACCTCGTAAAGAATTTAAATTCTTGTTGGACGTCAATTTTTCATCAGCTACTTCTTTATCTCTGTGCTGTGCTGACTATTTTTAAACCCAAAACATGATGGATACGCATTAAAAACGTTTCTTTTCATCAAGTTTTTAAGAAAAACCAAATTACACCTAACCACTAATTTGGTATTACCTACCTGAAAGTAACAAGTCTACGTGATACGGTATCTTAAATTTTACCTAATTCCAATTACCAAGCCATAAGCTAACCAATTTGGCTTATGTACATATAATATGTATCAGAAATAATCCTTTATTTTTATCCTTGTCACTAGCTATATTGCAAGGATGCAAAATCTTCCGGAACTTCAAAATTTCCCGGCAGCCGGAGGCATAATTTCCCCAACATTTAGTACTACTTGGACTACTTCTTCTACTAATTTTTGAAAATTTCCCTACTTTTGGCCAATTTTTCAGAATTTCACTGCAGCTAGGCTGCCAGGCTGCCCAGATTTTGCATCCCTACTATATTGGAAAAGGTTTGTCGTCGTCCAATAAGTGGATTAGCTCCGCATTTTTAAGTAGGAATAACGAACCATGTTACCACAAAAAGGAAAAGGTACCTAACGTTGTGTAGTGCAATATTCGATGTAAATAGTCCCACATTCCAAGTAATCTTGAACGAAAATATGGGTGGGTTG
>JAIQCH010000111.1:0-25006 GCA_029691765.1 Entomobrya proxima
TGGTATTTTAAAAAATCCTCCGCCACAAGAGTTTGTGCCGTAAGCCATTACTTTTTGTAAACCTTGTATATCAAATCAATCATAATTATAGTCTATGCTAACATAAATCTAAAACTTCCAATGTTGATAAAAACTTACAAGTGTTAAGTTATATATGCAACAAGCATATATTATAACAATGTACTAAAATATTCAACAAATCTGCTATTGGTTACATTATCATATATATTGTTACAATAAATTCACACATTGCTTCATTGTGCTTTTAAACGGCATGTTATATAACCTGGATTTTTTCAGGAATATCAGTTCATGCCATTTTATGCTACCCTGCTAATTGCGTTTCCAACAACACTGCTGGCATTTGAAAGCCTTTGTTCCTCGATTCTGAAATTTGACTTTTAAAAAATGGGATCATGAAAATACAAACTTTTGAAAATTTTTGGTACTTCAATCATAATCATAAATATTGTAAACAATTGATTGCACTCCTGAATTACGTAAAAGTCAATATATTGAGTAATATTACTGTACTGGCTAAGCACGTTGTAAACTGCTCAAACTCTGACGACTGTCTGCATTACGAATATGATTCTAATATGCAATAAAATGTAACTTCTTCACAGTTTGTACGTTTGTATCAACATAGGTGAAATATAATACCAGTGTACTTGAGTAGTGTAGCGTACTCAAAATAAGGATTAGGATTAACGTAAGCGAATCTACGTGACCAACTACAGCGTTAACTTTTCATTTATAAATAACGTTTGTAAATGTTTCGTGCACCACTAGCGTACCTAAATTAAGTTTTGTCACGTAGGCAAAGCATTGATAACCTATGGAGAAGTAAAAATATATGAAGAAACCCGAAGATTTACAAAGGAGTGTATCGTAAAAGATTTTCTAATTCAAATGCTCAAAGGTTGATAATGCTATTTTTAAGAGAAATGGACATTACGGATTAGGTACTTTTACGGACTCTAGCAGCTACTGCAAACATTTTGCTTCCTACAATTAGATGTTAAGCAGCTTATATTGCTAGATACGTTAAGCCTTTAAAACTTGCACTAATAAAAAAAATGTTTTCTTAGAACCGTACATGAGCGTTTCCGTGTCAGTGCGCTTGTATCGACTAGTTTCGTGGATTCAAATTTATTCAGTGCAAACTAGATCATGAAAGAAATAAAGCAGTAGTGTATGAATTTTTGTTTTTGATTGCACTCAACCTTTTGAGGTAATTTAGAAACTTCATTGTGTAGACACCTTTGCAACTCCGACGTCCATACTTTTTCTGCCTCGCCGGGTGTTAAGTGGGTTTTAACGATAAATCTTAAACCTTTTCCTTTCAAAATATAACATTGCAAATTTTGGTTCCTCTGCTAGTGTTTTTTAATTCACAGACGGTTATTAAGTTTAAGCAAAAGTGTTGCACAAACAAATAATGGCAAACACAACCACATTTCAGTGCGTTATCTGCGAGTTGGTTCTTTCAAAAAAGAGTTTTCAAGTTCACATTCGCCATCACACAGGGGAGAAACCCTACCAATGCAATGTTTGTGGAATATGGTTTTCTCAGCTAAGTAATTTATACACTCATAAAAGTGTCCACACAAGTCTAAAACCGTATGATTGTAAAACGTGTGGCAAATGCTTCAAGCTTAAAGGGGATTTGAAACAACATCAAAAAATTCACTCTCTGGAGTGCCGATATAAATGTAACATCTGTCAGTTAAGGTTTTTCAAAGAATCAATGCTACGAAACCACCGTATCACGCATTTGGGTGTGAAGCCATACGCCTGTATAATGTGTGAATACAGTTGCAATTACAGCCGAAATCTTGAATGGCATGTACGAAGACATATTGGTGAAAAACCCTACAGCTGTACACACTGCCACATAAGTTTTGCTTGCCCTACTGCTGTTAAGGCACATGAAAAAATACACAGTACACGAGAAAAAAATATTCCCTGCCACTTGTGCAATAAGTTGTTTTTTACTAAGCCTGAGGTAGAGACTCACTTAAAATCCCATCTTGAGGAGAAGGCGTTTCAGTGTACAAACTGTGGAAAAAGATACAAGGATAGCAATTCATTAAAACGACATTCTGCAATACACACCGGAGGCCCACTAAAATCATACCACTGCAATGACTGCAACAAAACGTTTTTTAATCATTCGTCTATACGAGCTCATCGTTTGTCCCACACCAATGAGAGACCTTATCAATGTCAGGACTGCAGCAAGTCATTCAAAACCAAATCTAATTTAAAACGACATGGAAGAGTTCATTCAGGAGAACTTCGGTTTTCATGTGAAATCTGCAATAAACGGTTTGCCTTGAAAGCCACTATGCTGATGCATGTAAATGGACATCTTGGGGAAAAACCAGAAAAGTGCTCGTTCTGTCCTGAGAGATTTGCAACTAAAAATAAACTCTGGGAGCATATGTACATACACACTGGTAAGCAATTAAAAGTACTAACTTCTTAGGTTTCTTGATTGCTGGTATATGTATTTTATTTTATTTATTAGGTAATGCTGACAAGGTGAAGGTATGTGTGTTCTGTAATTACTGCACGTCAGTACCACAAGCTTTTGATAATCATTTGTACGCACACATTAAAGAGAGGCCCTTTTTCTGTCGCTCCTGCTCATACGAGTTCTGCCGAGATTACGTCCGTAGAAAACACAAATGTGCCCGGCAATAAAATTATTAGCACGAAAACCAGGGAAAATGTGCTTCTAAACATGCACTTGACATGAGGAACATGCACAGGAAAATTTCCTGCACTAATTAATAATACTTCCAACTCTGTATATATATAATTACATCCATTGGGGTACAAGTTATTTTTAATTTAATCAATATTTTGTCACAAATTGTGGTTTATGATAGAAAGTTATTACGCCATTAAATGTATTACATATTTACTAACAATAGATTTTAGTGCAAAGATCATCTATTACAAGTTTTATTGCATGCAAAATGTACTTAATTGTGTTTTTCACAACCAAGTAGTTTTTTTTCCGTCCAGCAAAGCATGTAGCATTGTAGTTGTAAGAAATACACTTACACCATAAGTAAAGCATTAAGCTTAAAAGTTAAATTTCAATTACAATTTAATCAGCAATTAAACCAGTCAATGGTAAACTATGAAAATGCTTCCTACGTTATATAAAGAAAACTTCTTTTACTAGCCTATTTTAGAATTTTAACAAACTATTTCACCATACAAAAGTGAATGCAACTAATCCCTAGATTAAAAAGATATTATTGAACACTAGAAACCATTTAAGCAAAATATTTTGTTTGACCTGTGTACTTTCAAATGTAGCAGTTACACAAATCACAAAAATGACAGTAGCAAGAAAAATTGAATGCATTACGTAAAATCACTAGAAAAGAAAAATGTTTTACACTAGAGTGAAGGGTTGACATGAATTTAGTATCCTTTATTTTCCGTTTACATGAATGATTTCTTTATAATACATAAAATTAGTGTGCATAAAGTTGTTTCGAATAAATTTTGTGTGCGGAAGATGTGTACAGCTCGGGTAGTCTCACATTATCTGCAATCCTATAAGCACTTCAATATTTCTGAGTAACAACTCACAATATGTAGTATAACAAAATCATGTAGTATTTGGTTAATCCTTTTACTAGCTCACCTAAGCTTACTGTATGAGCCAAACAAAAATTCCAAGAAATTGTAAAACATGTTTTGGTAAACAGAGTCAGAACTTTTGCTTCGTATAAATCCAAGCAGCCAACCAATTGGTGTAAAAATGCATTAAAACCAATGTAAAACTAATTTCAAGCATGCAAGAAAGCTTTTTTAATAATCTTTTCTACTCGTTTCTTTCTATGTTTAATGTTGTTGCTTAGAACTCTTTTCTAGCCATAATAAACTATTCCACAATCATATGGCGCACCTAAAAATAAAAATTTTAAATTAAAAAAGTCTTATTGGACATTTTCATGTATTTGTTGTTGTTTTGTTGTACTTGCCTCTTTAGGAAATATTGTAATGCCGTCTGGACATTCATTTTAGATTTTAAATCATTCAAAAATGTATTTAAATACAAGAGGATTTACAAGCACTTAATTTATTTTTACTTAATGACATTTTCATGGTTTGTTTGAAATATGGACATTTAATTGAAAACTTTGAATATTTCTGTAAAAAATCGCATTTTAGTTCCAAGCTTTAAACTGCAATACATGTTTTAACCTCTTCTAAAAAAATCCAAAAAAAGTTCGCAATAACGAGGAAAAGGCCCAAATATAGGATTTGAGGATATTATTGCTTAGTTCTCATTGTATACATTTTCTAATGTATACTTATACACTGTTTGTTGTTCTTCTTAAATACTTTATTCAAAACGTTTTTAAGTTGTACCAGCGGGTATATAGCATTGTAGCAAGAAATCGGATTAGCTTAAGAACTATTCAATAAGGATTTCGGTTGACGACGGGGCTTGAACGTCACGTAGGCACGGCAATAGTTATTTAAGTTTTTACGTGTAATGGTGCGTCCAATAGAAGCTGTTGCTCAAACAAATCGGTTGCTGTGTCAATATAAAACTTCTATGTAGCAGCAATAGTAATAATGAGGTACCTAAAATCTTTGCAGCTTCAAAACACAACCGAAAATGTATATTTATGTGCATCAGCACTGCACGTTAGGCACATAGATAAATTTGTGGTGGTTCGTTGTGTGCTCATGCAGTCTCAACTTCGTGACAGAAGAGATAGCTACCAAAGATTTAAAAACCTTTTTCAGTAAACCGTTGAAAAGTTTTTAAAAATCGCATTTCTGGCTACAGTCTTTGAATAATTTACTCCATTGCTAAGAACATCCTAATTTTTCCAGTTTAGTTTCAGTTTTTCTGAAAGGTCCTACCATGTCACCTAAAAAATTTCAGTGTAACATTTGTAATAGAGAGTTTTCACGACTGGATCACCTTCAAATACATACAAGAACGCATACTGGTGAACGACCCTTTAAATGTCAACTGTGCTCTAGTGCATTTACATCCAACGATATTTTGAAGGCACATTTAGTGACACACTCAACAGAAGAGCCGGATGTTAGTCAAGTCTGTGGGAAATCTTTCAAGTCCAAGCCATATCTTAGAACTCACATGATCTCGCACATTACACTTAAGACACAAAAGTGTAACGTTTGCGACAAGCTGTTTAAGACCTTACGACAACTCAAAATTCACAAGAAGATACACTCCTCCGTCAAAAACTATGAGTGTGATTTTTGTCACAAAACGTTTTCGACCAAGGACCATCTATTGAAACATGTACATCGGCACACTGGGGAAAAGCCGTTCAAATGTGGCGTTTGTCAAAAATTCTTTGCCTGCCAGTCTGGACTCAAAGCTCATAAAACTACTCATTCAAACCTTAAGCCACACAAGTGTATTAAGTGCAACAAATCCTTTCCCACTAAAAGTCGTCTCAATAAGCACGAAAAAATTCATGTACTTGAAAAGCACTTCCGATGTGATATGTGCAAAAAGACTTTTAAGACTAAAGACAGCCTTCAAAGGCATATAATAGTACATGCTGATAAAATGTTTAAGTGTGTTGAATGCGAAAAACGTTTTCGAAGAAAAACAGAACTTAACATGCACATATCAGCTCATTTAGGTACTGAGCCAATTGCCTGTGTATTTTGCAATAAAAAATGTGTAATAAAATCCCGATTAGAAGGTCACATCCGAAGAGTCCATACCAGAGAAAAACCGTACAATTGTTTCAAGTGCAATTTTTCATTTATAGAGAGGTCAGAACGAGAATGGCACGTAAAAAGAATTCATCGTCGGGAGAAAAAGCATTCATGTAAACTATGCGGCAAGCAATTTGTAACCAAAGTAGAAATTGACACGCATGTCCGAAAACATACAGGAGAAAAACCGTTTCAGTGTGACAAATGTGGAATGCGATTTTCTGCTTTGGGTAACGCCAAAAGACATATGAAGAGGATTCATCAGAATCATCAGGAACAGCTTGTTTGTAACTTTCAGTGCCCTGATTGTGAAAAAGGTTTTACGACCAAAAACCATTTAAAATCCCATGTACAAATTCACAGTGGACAAAAACCGGAGGAATGTAGCGTGTGTCAGAAGTGGTTTAGGTTGAAGTCTGATTTGAAGAAACATATTCGAGTTCATTCAGGTAAGTCATGTAATTTTATCAAATACATCTGAACTAAAACGGTCTTAATTAAAATTTAAATTTTTAACTAATTTGTTTAGTAATTCGACCTAGTTGCGTTGGGAAATTTGAATGTGTAGAGTGCGGTCGGAAGTTAAGTAGCCAGCATAATCTTACCCGACATCAGATGACACATAGTGGAGAGAGACCGGAGGAGTGCGGCGTATGTAATAAACGCTTTATATCAAATTGGGAGCTGAAAAGGCACTCGGAAAAGCACTTAGGTAAAGACATGATTTTTTTCGAATAAAATTACCAAATATAATTTATTACGAAAAGTGTTGTTTTGACTTTTAGAATTCAACCCCAATATGATTGACTGTATTTTTTGTGGTTATGCACAACCTGTGCCGTTTTCCATTGCCCGTATGGAATTACATTTGAGATACCACACAAAAGAAGAGAACGCTAAAAAGGTTTTTGGAAATATGCAGACATTTTCATAATCAACTGCAAACGCAAATGGAGAAGGTGCAGCTAAGGAATAAGCTAGCAGGTTGTTTTATTACGAACACTTTTGCTGCTGCGTCTACACTAGTTGTTTGTAAATAGTTTATGCATGGTTTAAAGTTTGAATTTAGAGTACAAGAATTTAGTTATTGAGCATTTCAAAAAGTTTTTTAAAAGCAAAACAAAAGAATAAATAGGTTTTAAAATTAATAGATGTACTTTAAGTTAATGTGTAAGATTTAGTAAATGTTTTATGCACGACTTGCAAACTTCTTCAATAGTATGTCGTTAAGAAACAGCCCAAATTACACTCGGAATTTTACTGAATAAACATTATTAAATTTTGTTTCAACAGAACTCATTACAAACAGTTTTGAAAACAGTGTTTTGTTCTTGGATATATTGTATAAGGAATGTTTGGATGGCTTCAAATTTTAATTGTAGTTCGACTGTAGAATTGTGGATACTTTGAGCTGGAAATGCGCATTAAACTCGTTTTTACAGGACGCAGTGATGCAAGGCAGTACAGGATATTTTTGGTTTACAACTAGCTTTCCTTGCGGACCTTTTTCTGCTCAACCGAAAAATAAGCGCTAGGCTTTAAAGTTTAAACACGAACTGCATTAATTGTAGAGTCTGCTGAACACATTCTTATGCATTTAGCATCCATGATTAGAGTCATGTAGTCACGTTTAAGAGGATTAAGTATGCATGGAATGTAGAAAGTAATGCATTTACCCTGATACGGTTTCTTGAACTAGTTAAGGCCAGTCGCTTTTGGTTAAGTTAAATGGGAAAATACATGCACAAAAAATCTGTTGGGGCACCACAGGAATTCATTGAGCGCAGCTCGCATTCCAAAGAAGCACAGACTTGCTGCTGAATATAATGCTGTTTCCTACGCTTGATCTCATGTGATTTTGACGTGCAAATTAATACTGATTTTTGTTAATTAAAACGACATTTGGAACAAAACTCTCTGTAATGCATTAGATTGGTTAATGAGGAATTCAATGATACCAAAATCAGCAAGCTTTTTAACCCTTTAATATGTTTAAAACCATTTTGCGTTTCAATGTTTTGTGCAACGCAAAAATTAAGATTTAACCGGTTTAATTACTGATAAAGCTAAGTAACTAAGTTTGGTATCATTGAATTCCTCATTAACCAATCTAATGCATTACAGAGAGTTTTGTTCCAAAAATCGTTTTAATTAACAAAAATCAGTATTAATTTGCACGTCACAATCACAAGCACACGTTTTTGTGCATGTATTTTGCCATTTAACGTAACCAACAGCAACTACCGTTAAACTGCAGCTCTAAAGTCACTAACAAGACATTACGTTTTTGTCAAGACGTTAAAAGAATCCCAACTTGGTTGGCCTATTTGCACCAAAAACATGCATACAGAGGTACCTAGGCGCTTTTCTTAAAATAATTTTCAATCACAAAATGGGTACACCTTTCATACTTTATTGTTCACACATCCACAGCAAATTTGCATGCTTTGCATTATCAGAGTTTAAATATTAAAGATGTTTTTGATCAGTTAGTGTAGTTGATATTTTTACACAAAAAGGAATTTTCAGCATCAAATTAAAATCAACTTTTTAAACCAGGGTTGGAACATTCGGGTAGTACGTGTTTGCAGTGGAAATTAAATCCTTTAAAACCACACCAAACACCAAAACCCTTGTGAATCAAAACAATTGTCTACTTTACATCCACATTTCAAACTGTTTCTTGCAATCCAATTGTGTCTCGTTCACTCCACGTAAATCTTGACTATTTAAGTGACGAATTTTTAAATTTCTTGAAACTGTTTGGGGATCAAATTTGGTACTTGGCATTATCTATTGAGTGCAGTAATACGCAACCTAATACTCCAGTAGAAATACCAAATTTCTTATGGAAAGTACTTGAGTATTTGAATCTTAAAGCCCTAAAGCTGACAATTCATCAGGATGCGTGGATTTTCCGTTATGAGCTCAAAGAGCAAAACGAAATGCTTAGTAAATTTTTAAAGGAAACTTTGTACTCAAAACTAGTTAACTTGGTAAACTTGGAAATTTTACTGGACTCTCATCTGCAAAGTATTCAAGAAAAAATCGAAAATCTTATTTGCACTCAGTTGCAATATCACACACAACTTGGATGCTATGCACTAACCGCAGTGAATAAAGCTGACACTTTGAAACAGTTCTGCTGGAAAATTAGTGCTAGTTCCGTTATCACTGCGGATTGTTTTTATCTACAAAATATCCAGAAATTTGATAATTTCAGAAATTTGTGCATTAACTTTGACTCACGCAAAAGTTTAAAATACTGTTTCTCTCTATGTCCTATAATTTTACTAAAAGAAATCAAAAAACACAATACAAAGCTAGTGCACTGGTCGGTTCCTTGGACAGGTTTACGATTTGAATTTCCGCACACTCTCGAATTGTCTGTGTTAAAGACGCTATGTCCTTCATTTTACAAAAGTAATGGACTAAATGACTGGTCATTTTCACTCATGTGATGTCTGAAAAAATTAAAGAAGCCACAGTTGCATTTCAAAAAGGATGAATACTCTAAGTGACTTGCAAATATTAAACCTGTCAATATAGAAATGTGCAGTCACTCTCAAAATGTCAACCCAATTTTGAAAACCAACGATCAAAAGGTTGATGTTTTAACGTGTCTAGATAATATGGAAACACTTTGTAATTCAAGCGGTTCTAACTAGTCAATTATTCACAATTCCAATATTTGGAGGGATGTTCCTGCCTTTCAAATTATTGTTGTGGGAATTGTTACCAAAGTGGATTTTAGTAGATTTAGGAAACTGGAGCGGGCTTTTATGCGGAAGGATAAGTGATTTACCATAACTCTAAATTTTGTTATTTGCGGATATTTGACTTTCAATATATTATTATAGCATTAATTGAAAAAGAACTAACAAGAAGTATCAAGTGTTTGTAATTAAACTTATATTATGTATTTTATTCTTGTATTTGTACACCGCATGCTAAATTTATATCTTAAATAACAATAAATCCACTTGTAATTGTGAAGAATATCTAACGGAAACAAAATTCCTAATTACAAAGCTGCAGCAATTAGTAAATCAAGCAAAAATATTATTACGCATAAAATTGAGATATTCAATATAGTATATCAAAATATGTTTGAAAGAAATCTAAAAATTGATTAGAGATTTCTAGAGAATAGATGAACCAAATGTTATATTTTAAATTTCAATTATATAAAATATTTTGTATTTTACATGCAAACGTTCAAAACTGACTGAGTCGTTTTGTATAAAACAATTTAATATATAGACTTGCATGTATGGTGTATTCATTTGCATTAAAAGCTTGTCCATAGCATAACAGTTTCACAGAAAATATTTTTACAATTGAGAGCAATTCTACTGTTAAGTAAATCACAATGGGATTTTCTCCGCACGTGCTCTCTAAGGTGTACGCTTACACCGATTTTGAAGGGCTAAAAACATTGCATATTAATATTTTGATGAAAATTTTTGAATAATAGCATAAAATTTGTTATTAATTTGTATTTCATGAAAAAATCTAATATGTATTTGCAGTTTTAAAAAGCAAGCTTATGTTAGCTCTGTAACAAATCATAAACGAACTGTAGAGAAACCTATGTGCTTAAAAAGATGGATTCTAAGCATTTTTTTAACCAAAGCTTTAAGACAAGAGTAAACCATGTTCTGATGTTTTGCTGTTGTGCAAATTAAAATGTGTCAGCATGCAGTTATTGCGCGAAAACGTCATTTGCATTTTGCTATCTATAAATGAGTAGTTACATGTCTTCTGCGATTTTCGGTAGAAAACGTTTTGATGCACTGCTAGCAGTATTTTTTATTATCAACATGGACCTATCAATATTATTTGAATTGAGTGTTGTTTAAAAAATCTTTATCGCAGTCCCAGAAATGCTTTGCAGGATATTTAGTGTAAATTGCTCTATTTGTTCCTCAATTTTTTAGACTTTTATATCGTTTTCCAAAATCATTTTCCACAATCCTTTTCCACAATTGATGTGGCGATTCGTTAAGATGAGTCAACAAATGTTTGCTAGCGTCTGACTTAAAGCATGTCCAAGTACTATTGCGACTACATTCAGTATGCCGGTACTCCGACCACAAAAACTTTATCAGAATGTTTGTACTGCAGTTTTGTAGCCCATTTTTCATAGAATGCTGTGCATCTTACGTAATGTTTGTATAACTTTTTGAGAAGTATACAGAAGAGTTTGATTAAGTCAATACAAAAACTGTTTTTTCCCAGCGTCAAATTTGTTCCAATTTTCTTTTTTTAAATGGCTCTAAAATTAAAACCAATGCTTCATATCAAAAGCGGTTTTATACATTTAGAGTCATAATTACAAGGCCACAAAACGAGCTAATAATAAGGATGTTTGCTTATGAAACTGCAAAGATATCAAGGCTTCTTTGTAAACTATGCAAGATTTTCCCCTTGACATATATAGAAGGTCATAAGTAACTGTCCTTTGGTGATAACCAGCCAGAAGAAGTTTTAAACTATTTCCGAAGGACTGCAGTTTACACCAATAACTAGCTTTTTTGGTAACCGTAAGTCATTGTTGCAGTAGAAGCTGATAAACCATTGGGACATTATGGTGTTTAAAAAAATGTGTTTGAAGAGTAATGTCAAAAAACTGCTATAAATTCAACATGCAATAATTTTTTACCCAAAGATTTTTATGCAACAAGCGTATGCACATTTTAAAGCCCATTTATTTCTTAACCAACACTGATGTTTTCATTTAATAATGTACAATGGAGAAGCGCTGACAGAAGAAAATGTAAATGTTTCCGTTTCAAAAGTGGGAAAAACTGCATTTCGCATTGCCATCTTTTAAATCAAATAGACATGGCATGCTGCAATCTAGAAATATTTTGTATATTGCACATTATTCTATGAAAAATGGGCTACAAAACTACGGTACAAACTTTCTGATAAAGCTTTTGTGGTTCGAGTACCGGCACACTAAATGTAGTCGCAATAGTACTTGGACATGCTTTATTAGCAAATGTTTTGTTGCACAGTGGACATGCATACATTTTTTGACCGTTGTGAATTTGAAGATGATGGCAAAAACTGGTTCCCGAAATAAAAGTTTTTTCACAATACTTACAAGTATAGGGTCTCTCTGTTGTATGTTTCCAAATGTGCTCATCATGTTGACACTTGTGACCGAATCGCTTATGGCACATTACACATTCAAATTTTTGAGGGCCCATATGTACTGTATAGTGTTTGTTCAAGGTAGTATTTTGTGCAAAACTTTTATCACAAATGTTGCACTGTAAGGCTTTTACACTTTTGTTAATCCGCCGGTGAACCATTTGGTCGCCAGTTGTGAAAAAACGTTGGGAACACTTACCACGTTCTCCTAAATGAACGCTTTTTACGTGAATGGCTAGCTTGTGGTTTGTTCGAAAATTTGCCTGCATACGTTACAAGAGTATGATCTGAGGGCAGTATGAATCCGTTTATGAACATTCAGTTGTCCGCTTTGCGAGAAACAATTGCCACATGTTTCACATTTGTATTTTCATTCTCTCTCAATCTCTGAGATGGGACGGTCATGCTTTTTAGCTGCTTCCCCAATACATAAGTAAGTACGTCTATTGACTTACCTGTGTACGTGAGTGGCTTAGCCATCTCACAAAACCCCAGCCATGTCGGAAAAATCCGAGCTATATGGCATAGTGCTCAAGTGTCATAAGGAAATCAAGATAAGTGATTATCTGACCTCTCTAGCCAAAATTGTAAAACCCCAATCGATTAAGTCATTTGGTAGGATTACCGGAAATAACTATGGCGTATTCTTCTGCAATTCTGATGACTGTAATAAGGCTCTTGAAAAGGAAAAAATCACAATCTGTGGCAAAGAAATCTTGATTCATGAATTCACCCCGGCAATCAAAACTGTCTACATAAAAGGTGTCCCTGCTTTTGAGAACTGTGATCCTGTGCTCCAGTACCTCTCCAACTTTGGTGAAATAAAAAGTGACCTACGCAGACTCCCGATTAAAGATTTGCCCGAGGTTTTTTCCCATGTCATGTCGCACACTGTAGTCGTGAAAATGGTATTGAATAAGGAAGACACTGTTATACCTGACTTTGCCACAATTGACTTTGGATGTGACCTTATTAGAGTCAAAATTGAATACGGTGGAAAGAAGTGCTTTGGCTGTGGTGAGAGAGGTCATGAGAAAAAATTATGTCCAAAAAATACAGTTGCATTCCCAGCTTTTCAAGTGCCCGAAAACGTCGTAGTGGCTTCTGATGATGAAAGTGAACATGAAGACAAAATGTCAACATCAAGTGAAAAATCTGGAAATAGTACGCCAACAACAACATCTAATTCTCAGGAGAACTGGTCTGAAGTAAAAACTGGCAAGCGGAACAAGGACCAACTACGGAAGGAAAAGCGTGAATCCAATGTAAGCAATTCTTCTGAAGGCAGCCCGACAAACAAAACTAAATCTTCAAAACAAATCAATGAATGTCTGGATATTGCAATTCTGCGGAAATCCTACGAGGATGAATGGAAAGCTATAACAGTTGGAAATGGTCATCTAAGCAGTGGCAGATTACTTGAATTACTAACAGAAGGATGTTCATCAATCAATAGAATAACTGAGGTGGCCCAGGACTTCTCGGATAATGCACCAGAACTAAGGAAACAGCTCGTTGCCCTTTCAGGAATAACAAAACATTCTGAAATTAAACAATTCATCAAAAGTGTCTGTGATGCAATTCCATTCAAATTGAATGCATTGTCATCCTAACAAACTCTCATCACATCTGGACTATTACTGGAACATCATCGGCTTGAAAATTTTGAGAAGGAAAAGAGGAAAGCGTGCAGGCTTGAAGCGTAAGAGTAAATGCTCAGTAAATTTTGAATTGTCTAATGTAAGCTATACAATCCCAAATAAATATAACTTTCCACGTGTTCTGTACACTAACGCATGCTCATTAAACCCTGAGAAGATTGAAATACTGCAAGTATTGAGTTTAGACTATGATGTCATTGCACTGTCCGAAACATGGGGAAACGACACAAAAGATATTAGCCTAAGTAATTTTGTTCTATATGAAACAAAGAGATGTGACAAAAATGGTGGTGGGACGGGCATTTATGTACGCAGCAGCATAAATAGTACAAGGTTTAATAATTATGTCTATAATAACAGCAAAGATTTTGAAGTGACATGCATAATAATGAGACCAAACTACTTGCCAAAAAGTGTTTCTGTAATAGTATGTGTATGTGTTTACATCCCTCCTAGTTGTAGTAGGACAATACAGTTTAACCTTCATAAATGCTTAAGCTCAATCTTTGAAAATGCTTGTAATAAGTACTCTGCACCAGGTTTTATTATTTTGGGTGATTTCAATAAGTGGAAATTTTCTAACACATTCACTAGTACCACAAACTTATCCCAGGTAATTGATTTTCCTACCTTTTTTGACTCTGCTAATAAAAAAAGTTCAAAGCTCGACCTAATCTTTACCAACTTGAATACTTGGTTTAATAAACCCCAGGCAATCAGTCCAATAAAACACAGCCTGTATTTCCATGTTTGTATAGAAATTATCCCTACCAAATCTCTTAGAAAACAAACTAGTTCATATCAGAAAGTTAGTTATAGAGACTATACGAGTAGCAACCTGAATGACTTTGCAAGCATTGTTGAGACAACTAATCTTACAGCCTTTTATTCGCTGGTGTCAATAGATGATAAGGTAGATTATCTTAACAAATTCCTTTATTCTGCGTTTGAGCTTACATTTCCATTAAAAGAGAAGTCCGTAAAGAAAAATGAACACCCTTGGATTACCAAACACTTGTCTCGACTTTTCCAACAATATAAAAAGGTAAAGATAACCTCTCCTGGATACAAAGTTTTCAAAAGCAAACTCCATGCTGAGATTAAAAAAGCAAAAATGCTGTATACCCAAAATACTCAGCGTACTATACAAAGCAACCCAGCCAGCTTACACTCTATTGTAAATAATATATGTAGTATTAAAAGTAAGTTATCTCCTGTTGAACAGTTGGCAATCAGTGAAAATATGTCCATACGTTCAGTCCTTAATAAAATCAATCACTACTTCTCTGAAATAAATAGTAGATATAAGCCCATTGAAAAATTTGATAATGTAATTGGAAATGACAATGCTCTAGTTATAAGTGAGTTCTCCGTGTTAAAGTGCTTTGAAAAGTTGAATGTAAATAAGTCTAATGTACCCGGTGCACTTCCAGTACGCTTTCTTAAATATGCTGCGATTCATATTGTACCTTTATATACGCACATAATTAACTATAGCTATAAGACTTATATGGTGCCAAATGAGTGGAAGAAAGGTTTTATCTCTCCGGTGCCCAAAGATTCTAATAATGTTGTTATTGAAAATCTCAGACCAATTACCCAAACGAATATCTATAGTAAAATTTTGGAAGGGTTTATGTACAATAAAATATATAGGCAAGTGGTCCCTAAACTGTGTAGTACGCAGTATGGAGCAATCAAAAAATCGTCCACGACGCATTACCTGATCTCTTTATTCGACTTTATTTTAAAAGCATTAGACACCCCAAATACTTATGTCATTTTAGTCCTTCTCGACCTTTGTAAAGCGTTCGATTTAGTTGACCATAATGTAATCATACGATGTCTCCAAGAACTTGAAATCGAGAATAATGATATTCTTTGGGTTGCCGACTTCCTACGAAATAGAATGCAATGTTGTAAGCACAAAAATACCCTTTCAAACTTTTTAAAGCTAAATAATGGTACCCCACAAGGAACAAAAATAGCCGTTCTTCTATTCATTATACTAATTAATAAGGTTCTTTACAAATTCCAAACTTCTCATGCTAATCATACCAATTTACTTAATGCGTTCGTGGATGATATGTGTGTTGCTGAAAAGGTAAAATATAATGAAGCTCCGAAAATGAAAGATTATATTGACACAATAAATTCTGTACTAAATAATAATAACATGAGTCTGAATCCCAAAAAGAGTACTATGATTGTAATCGACAATTCAAAGGGTAAAAGATTTAGTAATATTAGCGTATCAGTCAATGGAGTTGAAATCCCTAAAGTAGACTCTAGCAAGCTTTTAGGTGTCATGATAAATAGTAAATGCGATTGGAATGACCACATTAATTTTGTATACTCGAAAGCATGTAAGAAACTTTTTATACTAAGAAAGCTTAAATGCTATGGTTTTCTACAAACACAACTTGTGCAACTGTACATTAGCCATATCAGAAGTATTCTAGAATATTGTTGTGTTCTCTGGTCTCAATACCTCACGCAGGAACAAACAAAGAAACTTGTTAGTGTAGAAAAAAGGGCTTTATCAATCATCACAAAAAAGTACATATGTAATTCAAACTATTTGACAACCTGTAAAAACGTAGGTATAAGTAACCTTGTAATGCGGTGGAAAGAGATAATGCTGCGGTTTGGTATTAAAACTCTCAAACATGAACGATTTAAAACTTGGTTACAGTGTTATCAAATAAAACGAAAACCTGGTTACAGCTGCAGGTACAATAAGAACATGTATAACTTTAGATCTGTCCCGTGTAAGTATGAACGTTATAGGCGATCGAGTATCCCAACCTTAGTTAAGTTACTTA
Source organism: Entomobrya proxima (assembly GCA_029691765.1). Lineage (NCBI taxonomy): Eukaryota > Metazoa > Arthropoda > Collembola > Entomobryomorpha > Entomobryidae > Entomobrya > Entomobrya proxima. The sequence continues at coordinate 16,391 of JAIQCH010000111.1, forward strand.
AAGAAAACTGTTAGCGTATTTTGTAAATAGTACTGACAACCAGTGAGTTGTTTCTCTCCTTTATTTTCTCTTGTTTACGATAATCTACCATAGTGGCATAGCGCCTTAATTGGCTGCTTGCAACCTCTTCATTTATGTTTTTGTTTTGTTTTTTTTTCTTCCATCTCTGTAATGAAATCATTTTCAGTCTTGTTAACTTTTGTGACAAAACTGTGTAAGTTTCGTTTTTTGTACTCTTTGAATAAATGCAATAAACAATAAATATTAATAACGTACAATGGAGAAGCGCTGACAGAAGAAAATGTAAATGTTTCCGTTTCAAAAGTGGGAAAAACTGCATTTCGCATTGCCATCTTTTAAATCAAATAGACATGGCATGCTGCAATCTGGAAATATTTTGTATATTGCACATTATTCTATGAAAAATGGGCTACAAAACAACGGTACAAACTTTCTGATAAAGCTTTTGTGGTTCGAGTACCGGCATACTAAATGTAGTCGCAATAGTACTTGGACATGCTTTATTAGCAAATGTTTTGTTGCACAGTGGACATGCATACATTTTTTGACCGTTGTGAATTTGAAGATGATGGCAAAAACTGGTTCCCGAAATAAAAGTTTTTTCACAATACTTACAAGTATAGGGTCTCTCTGTTGTATGTTTCCAAATGTGCTCATCATGTTGACACTTGTGACCGAATCGCTTATGGCACATTACACATTCAAATTTTTGAGGGCCCATATGTACTGTATAGTGTTTGTTCAAGGTAGTATTTTGTGCAAAACTTTTATCACAAATGTTGCACTGTAAGGCTTTTACACTTTTGTTAATCCGCCGGTGAACCATTTGGTCGCCAGTTGTGAAAAAACGTTGGGAACACTTACCACGTTCTCCTAAATGAACGCTTTTTACGTGAATGGCTAGCTTGTGGTTTGTTCGAAAATTTGCCTGCATACGTTACAAGAGTATGATCTGAGGGCAGTATGAATCCGTTTATGAACATTCAGTTGTCCGCTTTGCGAGAAACAATTGCCACATGTTTCACATTTGTATGGCTTCTCTCCTGTATGGCTGCGTATATGATTTTCTAGATTTTGCTTTGTTCCAGATTGTTTTCCACAGATGGTACAGCTTAACATCTTGTCGTTTTTGTTTCAACCAAATATGTTGTGATAAAAAGCCTGCGTCAAGGAATTTTTGAATTAAGATATTACACTGATAAAAAACAACGTATCTAAAGTCTTTCGGGTTCCTTAGTATATAACCTTCTTTTTTCTGGGTACTTAGTTGTTGGCATATGCTTTTAAACATTCCCCACTAAGAATCTCTGAAGCCAAAATTAGCGTTTTTGCTGTTTTTGTTGTTTTTTAATTTTTGATATAAAAAATATTTGATAAAATGTTTAAACAATAAGAAGATACTGCAAACATTTTAAGCAAAAGTTTAACAGTTTTGGAGTGACAACCTTTAGAGTGCTCCGTTTGTTTTCTGCTTTAAAACTAACTAAATTATAAATTAAAAACAACGTGTCTGTACGCAGTGCACATTCACAAAATTTGAGATTCTTATTTCAATTTTAAACCTCAAGATAAATATCAAGATACTGAACAATGTTCTTGTTAAAGAAGTTGTGAGCTGCAAAGGGTTTGCCGATTGTCTACGTATTGATTTATAACCCAAGTATATTGAAGTTTTGTATGGTACGTAACTACTCCATAAGGATTATAATAAAGTGCACATATGTTTTCCAATAAAGCTTCGACTTTGAATTAAGGAAACAGTGGTGGAAGTTTTGGGCAACACAGACGTACCTAAAGCATTTCCAATCAGGTAGGCCAAGGGAGCAGCACCTTTAGGGAAGGAAATATTTATAAGGAAAACCCCGCGATGTCTGAAGGTATATTTTTGAACGATTTTTAAAATCAAATGTTAAATGGGGTATGAAACTCTTTGTAGGAAAATTGTACACTACGGATTACGTACTATCCCTGACTTAACAAACTACTTAGTAAACGCTTAAATTTACATTTGAAAGTAAAGCAGTTTGGAAAGGTGAATACTCTCCTATTGTTACCAAAGCCCATCAACTTCCCAGCATTCTTTTATAATAAAATAAGTAGAAAGGCCTACGTGCTTATCTTATTTTCCTTCAGACAATTAAATCTTTCAAAAGCCAGTACTATTGTTTTTGCTTATTCCAATTGGTTTGGGTCATATTTGCATAACATAAATGCACATAAAATATAACATAATGCTATGCCTTTCAATAGTACTACACTAGTCCGTTGTATTAGAATTTGATAATGTTTATTTAATATACATTGAAAAGTTTAGATTAAATCTAAAATTGAAAGCGTACAATGTTGCTTTCTATTAATTGTCTGCGTAGTTCTTTAATGAACAGCTTTAATATCTTCAAATATATTTATTTTATTGTTTCCGTTGCAATTCGATTTTTGACCCTTTTGTCAACGTTTTCTTTCGTTATGCTACATCATTCAGATTACCTTCTAAAAATGCAAAGCCCTCATGCATACCGTATAGCAAGCCTACACCAAAATACAAAATGTTCTATTATTTAAAAAAGCTTGACGTAGTTAGTATGGAACGTACGTATCACATACAAGGTACAAATTTATGTATATTTCAAAATCAATAATATAAATGGCAATGATTTTTTAGGGTTCTTTCTTATTTGTATATTAAAGATTTAAAAAGATTAGCTGAGAGAAGTTCTTAAAGGGTACAACGTTTTATACTCAATATAGAGTTACAAGATAGGAAGGTGCAAACAAGCGTAAAACGCACTTTGTGCCAAAACAGCTTGAACGTGCATACGGCAATAAGGTTAGCTGTTCATGGAACAATATTTGGGTACATGCAAAATACGTAGTAAGAATGCTTGAGAAAATCTCGAAAGTAAGGCTGTTGCCTTTTTGATTTTTACATACATAGGTATATGCATGAACATTTTACTGAATCGTGTAACCTTTTTATAGTATTGCTTGAGTGATTTTAAACTTCAAAACATAATACGAATCACATTCTTGAAAAAACGATTAAAGAAAGAAGGTTCTGATACAAGCTTTGAGGAAACGGCAGCAGCAATTTCATTTCATCCAGTGTGCGGCTGTGAACATGCAAACGTTCTCTTATTGATTGTGTAGATGCAAAATACTTATCCCCTCCAAATTGGTATACAGTCAACCTCCGTCCATCAAACAAATTGGTTTATCCTAAAAGTGCTTCTTGGAAGTCATATTTGTTAACATATTCCAGAAATTTGGAAGCTAAAAGGGCAAAGGTTTCGAAGCTAAGAACCAAAACGTTTTTGGGATGGATAAAAGTGCTGTCGATTGGAAAGTTGCAACTTGTAAGAAATATTTTATATTCTTATTTATTATAAATTTATAATCAAATCCCCAATATATTTTAATAATACGTGTAATCATATTTTTGTTTGAACTTCAAGAACTTTGTGCTTTCCACATTCTTGATGATATTTTGCGTACTTGGAATATGGCATGGCATTCAAATGATTGAAGCAAACCGCATTCCAGTTCATGAATGGGGACTAGACGTTAAACTTATGTCTCCATGTGATAATTTATTAACACTTAAACAGACCATCAGGTTTGCAGTTTGCATCTACTTTTAGTTGCATTTTCTGACATTGTGTCCATTTAGTTTAACCTCTCCTTTGTCTTCTTTACAAGATTTAGTATCACGGGATTTGTAGAATACCATATACTTGGTTTTAGAAATGTTAATTTTTAGTCCTTTCAATTTACACCATTCGTTAAACTCGTTAAGACACTCATTTATTTTTTGTGTACCTTCTTTAAATGTGATACAGTCTGTATAAATGACCAAGTCGTCACAATACAAAGTATAAGGTAATTTAATTGCCCTACCTATATCATTTAGGAAAAGCGTAAAAAGGAGATTTCCTAGAATACTTCCAGGTGGAACTCCAGATTTTATGTCAAATAGTTCGGATTTGTAATTTCCATTTGTAATTGTAAATTTTCGATTACTAAAATAGCTGATTAGTATATTAATTAAATATGGTGGTATAGCATTGTTGAAATCGTTCATTAGCATATGTATGAGTAATTCATTTGATACGCTATCGAAGGCCTTTGACAGGTCGATAAATAGAGCTATTCCTTTACCTGATTTTTTATTTAAATACTCATACATTTTTTGGATGAAGACAGCTATTGCGGTTTCACAGGATCTGCCAGTTCTTAAACCATGCTGGTTTTCATCTAATAGATCTGAAACACTAGTGAAAATTTTAATATATCAAATTCTCTCAAAAACCTTAACAATGTATGATGGTATAGAATGTTCAATCAAAAATATACATATAAAATAAAAACTGGTGGTACCTAACATATTAAAATAAAACTATCATCCATATTAAAAATTTAAAAACAAGACATTGATAGGTTCAGACCAATATCTAATAGCATATTCAAGCATACACTATTGTACCAGCAAAGACATTCAGATAGACAACCACACACATATAAACCTAGTAATACATATAATTGCAATAATGTCTTCAATTGTAATGTTGACTCCGTGCAATTTTTCAAACCAATCATGTGTTAATGTGGCATACAGCAAATGTGCCTTTCTTTTACTATGTTGAAGATGCCAACGCAAGCAGATAGGCTAACCGTTATTCCTAAAGATAAATTACAAATTAATTCTAGAAAAAATAGGATACCTATAACATTCTTTGCTTTCGCCGTCTTACGTGTATGTGTGTACGAATGTGTGCCCGCAGTCTAGCTGGAAGCTTGAATCTTTCCGCACAAAATATGCATTTTTCAGGTTTGTCTTCTAGATGAATTCTGAGATGCTTTATCATATCATCTTTCCGCATGAAACATTTGCTGCAAATTTCACAAGAAAATGGAGGTTCGTCTGAATGAACAGCTTTGTGTCTTTCAAGTTCAGAGTTTGTGTAAAACGCCATCTCGCAGTGTCCACATTGGTGTGGTTTAATTAGATAGTGTATCAGCAGATGCCTTTTAATGGCAAAGTAGTTAAAATAAATTTTATCGCAGTATTCACATTTAAATTCTTTCAGTGGCTTTCCCGTGTGCAGAGCCTAATGATATTCAAATCCTGTCCTAGATTTGTATCGTTTGCCGCAGTCGTCACATTTGTATGGCAACTCTGCAATGTGGGTCTTTAGATAATGCTTGACGAGTACCTTTGTCTGAAACAGTTTGTTGCATAAATGGCAAGCATGCAGTCTTTGCTGGCTGTGGGTATTTTGGTGCTGTCTTAGATTTCCGTGTACTGCAAAATCCATGGAACAATGTTGGCAGCTGAATGGCTTTTCTCCTGTATGCATTCGAAGGTGCACTTCTTGGCCCTGCTTTGAAGTAAGCTTGCATGCACAAAATATACATTTGTAAGCTTTCACGTTTAAGTGTACAGTTTGCATATGTCGCTTGAGATTTCCATTCTCCGTAAAACTTTCACTACATTCGTCACATTTGTAACACTGTTTGTCTTGGCCATGCATTTTTTGGGCCGTGTTAGATTACTCAAAAGGCTAAATGCCTTATTACAAGTTTTGCACTGGAATGGTTTTTCGCCCGTATGTGTTCTCTTATTTATTTATTTATTTATTGGTACAAGCTAGCAACCTTACTGCAAGGTAATTACGCTAACAGAGTTAAAATCATAGATTCGGTAATACTAAGTTATGTCTAGCGGCTATGTGGGAAAACCCCAAGTTGGCACTTGTAGATGGACATTCTTGGGGAAAACCAATAGCAGTGCTAACCCAGTGCCAGGCATACAGCACTCCATTTGGCGCTATCGTCAATTACAGAATTGTCATTACAGAATTTTACATTTAGGGTTACAAAAATTGTCAATTAGTTAATACATGATAGTTATTTTAGGGTATTATAGTGAATTTACATTTATATTTATATATGTACATTTAGTTAATTATGTGATTTTATTTGGTTTATTACATCATCAGTGCATGATAAATCACATGTGGAGTCATCAGCTATTTTATTTATTTCTATTAAATGACTTTTCAGTAGAGATTTAAAATTTTTTAATGGTCGGACGTTTCGAATGTTTTCCAGAATAGAAATCCACGATTTCGTCAAATGATATTCTAAAAACGTCGAACAGTTTTGTTTTTTTTATAAATGAATGTAGCTCTTTTCTTGTTTGTCTGGTTTCCACCTTGCTCATATTGATGAGACCTTTGAATACCTCGGGACAGGTGCCGTAGAACGATTGATATGCTAAAATGGCAGTGACGTAAGTGTATTGATTAGTAGGTGATAGCCAACTAGGCGTTCTGTCAGGAAAACGCTGTGTAATCATTCTCTTGCAACTGCTGAAAATTTTGATTGCCACTTTAAACACTTTAGCACTGCAATCACCCCAGACAATTATCATATAATAAAGTTTTGACAGAACTAAAGACTCGACCAATAAGCTTAGTTGGTTAACATCGAGGACATGCCTAATGCCACGCAATGCCCACAAACTTTTGTTGCATTTCTTTCTCAGTTGGAAAAGATGAGTTTCCCAAGATAAATTGTGGTCTTTCCATAGTCCTAAGCCTTTTATTGCTTCTGATGGTTGTATGGTTTCATTGTTAACTTTCAGATTAAAGTTGTTATAAGAGTCCCGTTGATACTGTGGGCAGACAAGCAGAAGGTCAGTTTTTGAAATATTGACACTTAAGAGCTGCATCAATATCCGCTTCAAGTTTTCTCTTGTCTTCTTCAATATTGTTTGGTTTAATGGAATGTGCTAATTGTGTGTCGTCAGCATATATTGCTGGCTTACTACTTACAACTGTCATTGGAAAGTCGTTTATAAAAAGGCTGAAAATTACAGCGGATAGGCATCCACCTTGCGCCAAGCCGTTAATGGTGTATACAATTTTTGATGCGCTACCGTTTAGGTAAACGTATTGTCTTCGTTGGTTAATAAATGAAATAATCCATTCATGGGTGATGCCGTACCATTCCAATTTACTTTTAACAAGTTTTCTCACCACTGTATCGTAGGCCTTGCGGATATCTAATGCAGTAATTGCTGTTGTACTCTTATCATCCAGATTGTCTTTGATTAATCTCTTGACGTAGAGTTCAGCGTGGTATGTGCTGTGATAAGGCCGGAAGCCGAACTGTTCCTTGTTAATTATATTGTTGTCTAGTATGTATTTTATGAGCTGTCGGTAAATACATTTTTCCAATAGTTTTGCAAACACAGGTAAAATTGATATTGGTCTTAATTCGTTGAGGGATTTTGGTGTATCAACCTTGGGTATTGGGATAATTTTTGCTAACTTGAGACTTGATGGAACTATTCCACTTTTAATAGATGCATTGAATACATCCGTTAGTGTAGATACAATGTGGGGGTTGTAATTGCGCTTTGTACAATTGCATTATTCAAACCAAAAGCATCTTCGCATTTGCTATCTTTATTACGAAAAGATTTCCAAGCCTTCATCACGTCACCTGTTGTTAACGGTAATATTTGAAATACCTCACTTGGAGTTTGAATAGCTTGCGGTTTTTCTATTTCCGTGAGTTGGGTGATTGAAGTATTTTTGTCACAAATACTTTTGAAGAAGTCATTTATTTCATCAGGTTTAAAGCTCATGGCGGTTTGATGTTTTTATTTGTGTAGTATTTTGTTCATAGTAGGCCAAAAGCCGTTCTGTTGGATTTTTGTTTTAATGTGATTAATAGTGTCTCTCGTTATGCAGCGTTTTACTTCTTGCCGAATTGATTTGTAGAATTGACGAACGTATGAATCCTTAGTTTTGCTGAATATTTTATGAAGCTGGTTTCATAGTTTGATGTTTTCTCTTGTTGACTTTGATATGTGTTTTTCTCGAGGATAAAGGGTTATCCTTTTGTGTTTAGTAATAATGTGCTTATTGTAGAACTGGGAAATGGTTGCCATTAAATTAGCTGATATGTAGTTGGTTCAGGGCAGAACTAAATTCATCATTTCCTAGTTTTTTATAGCATTTGTACGAGATAGATTTCTGTGGATATATTTTTTTGGATGTGTTGTAACTACACATCACAGCAGCATGGTCTGAGAGATGAGGATCTAATACGTTGGCTTCTACTGTTTTTTTGTTGTTTGTAATGATAAAATCCAACGTAGCATTTCCTCTTGTTGCTTCATTAATTAATTGTTGCAAGTTGAATTTTTGTAGTATATGGTCCAGCTTAGAAAGTGACCATGGTTGTCTCGCCCAGGCATATAAAGTCACTTTTACATTTTAACACTTCTTCAAAAATTAGCTCAATTGCACACATGTCATTTTTTACTTGTTCTAAGTTATAATTTGGTGGACGATAAATACATATAACTATTATAGGTTTGGAGTGATTCCACTTGATTCTAACCACGGTAACTTCAACACTAGACATTTCTTCAATTATTTCTGAACAATTTAGTACGAATTCTTTAGACTTTAGCCATTCTCTGATGAAAATGGCTACTCCTCCGCCTTTCTTTTTTCCTGTGGATTTTAGGCATCTGTCTTTTCTGTAGATATCAAACTGGTTAATGAATTGAAGGTCGTTTTC
>JAIQCH010000112.1:0-25000 GCA_029691765.1 Entomobrya proxima
TACATATTATCTTGTGACAATATTCTTTTCAACAGAATGGTAGGTACAATGGAAACACATTGCACAATAAATGGTTCGCAGTTGCACATTTTATCTTCAGTCAATCCCTGCGCATTCAGTACATATACCACATTTGTGAATCTAAGTGGACCCCTGATGCTACAGCAAGTGGTATTCTTCCACTATCCTTTATGTAAAGTGAATATTCTGACTTGGCTAAACTATCGTAGTGCTACCGTGCTTAGGGTTTCAAATAAATACGTTTACAAATCCGTTTTGTGTATTGTTATATGCAAAAAGTAAGTACTCAATAAAAGTTCACGGAAGAAGCTGAAGCAAAAAAAGCTGGTGAAAGGGTATCTATATATTTTATTCGCTAGCATTTTCAAATACTGTGCTGGTGTGAGCATTTACGATTTGTTATAATAGTATTTAATTTGCAAATATTCAACTTCATATCTAAACTGAGTTTTACTTTTGCAAAATTGTGTGGATTATTTTGTAAGTTACAAAATTTAAAATGAGTGGTCAGGTGTATATAAAACGGAATGTAAATTTAGAAATTTACCATGAAGAAGGAGACCGGATGGATGTAAGAAATTTTAAAGTAGAATTCCAGCCAAGTGCTCAGGACATTGTACCAGTTTTGAGTAGTAATCCTAAAGATATTGAATTGGCTGAGCAACTGAAACTGTTATTTTGTGAAAGAAACGTGAAGTCAGTAGGTAGTCTAAATATTACTGGAAATCTGGACTTTCTAGACAGGTCGCATCCATTTAAACCATACCGTAGATATGTAGAATTTTTAATAAATGCTCAAGGGAATTGGCCAAAACTGCTAAACCAAATCTATCCAACAGAGCACACGCCCGAATCCACAAACTGGCTTATAAGTTATGGGGCTGCTTTCAAAATTCAATTTCAGAAACTCTCCTCTGTGACAAATAGCTATGAATATGTGGAACCAGCTAACCCACATTGTGGAAAAATTAATCTTGATAACGGTAAGTATTTCTATATCAAGCTAGTAAACAAACCAGTATTTAAATTGTAAACTGAAAGAGGAATTGATGCATATATTTAGACTCTGGTACATACCGTGGGCGGATGGTATTCACATTTCAAAATTGGGACATGCTCTTCGGAAGCACTCTGGAGGACTTTGAGCAGAGACAATTTTCGCTAAACGTTTTATTTAGCCCGCCAAAAAACCCTTCCAAAGCAATGGAGCAGTCATGGCCTTTTGTATTTTCCTTAGGACGGGCGTATAGTTTTACCCCAACTGCAAAATACATTGCTGATGGTAGACGCCGAGAAGTGGAACATGGAAAACAGACAGATTTGGTGATTGTTGGAGAAAGTGGAAGAGAATGGGGTACTTTTCAAGAATATTTTGTTGCTGGTAGCCAAGTATTTCAGAGCATGGTGGAAACTAAAGGCTTTAAAGAGGAGCAAACCAAAAGGATAAGTATTCCGGAATTTGGAGATGAAGTGATTGAAAATCTGCTAAAATATTTGCACTACTTTGACATGAATGATTTGTTTGGGAATATGGATTTGGCAGTTGAAATGCTACAACTGGCGGAACGCTATCAAGTAGACCAGCTGAAAAATGGGATATTTGATATGTTGCTGAATAGACCCAGTGAGGACTTTGAAATTGGAGAGTTGCTAAAATTGTACACGTACACTAAGAATTTAGAACACTTAAGGGACTTGAGTATTAAGGTTATCACGGCCTTAAAAGCCAAAGTTGCAGAATTCGATAACTCGGAGGCATTTTGCGAGTTTTTCGATTCTGATCCTGATTCTGCAAGAGAACTTTTCAAGCTGACATTACAGACGGAAGAGTTTCGACAAAAATGCAGTATCTTGTTGTAAAATAAATGTAAAATGCACTGAAATTGCAAATTCCGTAAATGCTTTGGGGTCCTGCAACACGGAGTTAAATTTAACAATTCCAAAATTATTATAACCATTAATTAATTTAATTTGGGAAAACATGTCATTATTAACACCGCAGTGAAACTGATGTAATTATGTATTTGTAAATACAAGTTGAATAAGTAGGAAAATCTTAATGCAACTTAAAGTTTATTACACTAATGGTTTCAGGATATTGTATTATATGTTAATACGTATATTTAAAAATAGTTCAGATTGTTCATCATAGCACGTATATACACGTTTTACGATAAAATAATTAACATTGCAGATATTTTGTATCTGCGTGATTACCTAGAATATCAACCAACAATTGTTGCAAATGAGTATTTACCTATTACTATCTATTTATTAAGTAAACTTAAAGTGTTTTAGATACAAAGTCGTATTGCGCACGTTGTGCAAAATAATTTTTGAAGTTCTTATTCACAAGCGGTTTTCTGGTGACAAAAAAAAATGAAACGTGCATTTGAAAAGTTAGATTTGGTTGCCAACTTGTACTAGAACTTAACATTTGTAGAAGGTGCATTTATTGTAGTTTGCATAATTTCAGATCCAATTCTAATCGCTTTTTATGCCAGTCATTAAAAAGAAATCGTATTTACTTTCTAAACTAAAATATTGTAAACTAACAACATTAAACCCTTTGTATTTCATAAAGGTGTTAATATTAAGCAGGAGACAAAATAAGCAAAAACAAATATAAGAAACCGGATGTGTGCTTGTTGATCATTTTTAATCCAGCACTGAGCTGCAACCCCAATAAAACTAATAGATAATTTTAGATCTGATACTGAGCAAAGGCTAAAGCCAAACGCAATGTGTATAAAGCTGAGCTGCACTTCACACAGGAATTCTGCAGGGATAGCGCCTCTAAACGAGGCTTGTATGCAAACGCCAAGCAGGGCCGTTTCACTTGCTCAGCTCAAGCCTAGAGCAAGGCCTAGAGGCTGCCTCTAGTGCTGCGTGAAGATAGTGAAACCTTCCACTTTTTTTGTTTGTATGGGGCTTTATGCAGAATCCTGTAAATTTTGCTATCCCTGCAAAATTCCTGAGTGAAGTGCAAGCTCAGATTAAAGTACATGCATTAACAGGTCAATGGCAGTAGAACAGTTAACTGTGGATATTTATTATATAGTTCACAAATGAGTCTAAATATATTCAGCTTAAACCCTAACAGCTGGTATTTTCACAAAGTGTATTTTACCTACATTACCTACATTTTATGACTAAAGTAGCCACGAATCAATATGTTAATCTCCTGAGTGTGAGTCATTTTGCTATCATTGATATGTATGGGCTATAATTAGCTTACCTAGTTTCGATTGTTAATATGACTGGTAAAAACTGAATGAGTCGAGTCATCCAAATAACACCAGTTTTGTAAATTTCACCTTCACAGTGCATTTAATTATTTTTAGGAAGGCAATGAATGCATTGAATGTTGTGCTCGGAAGATATTAAAAGAGTAGAAAGAAATGTATGGTTTCATTTGCGTTGATGAATGCATGTAATGTAAGTGTAAGTTACTTTTTATTATGCAATACTAATGACGTGCATATATTGAATTTATTTTTGTACTTTTTTTCTAGAAATAAAAATGTTAGTAAGCTTATTGCCCATTTAAAAATAGTTTTGCTGGTAATGCTAGTGTTTTTGGGCTATCTGGTTGTAGCCACTAAGAACACGCTTCTCCCGGGGGCACTTCTCCTCGTAACTCATTTTCCTTTGAGCTTCCTCTCAAACCAACTTTTCCTCAGATTTGTTCCCCTTGAGCTTTTTTACAATACAATGTATACTCAGTACACCCGCATAAAACCAAAGATTGTTTGAATCGTCAAAACAATTAGCGATTGGTATATCACAGCATGCTAAAGTTATTATAGAAGAGTATTGAGTGATGATGTAAGTGACGCAGACTGTTCTCCGATTCATAACTATATGGATAAACTCACTACAGAAATCCCCACTCAGAGATGAATACTATTATATTTATAATCAATGCTGATTTTAGCTTTTTTAGTTTCCCCGACTATTGGGGACGTAATTCTCCCAAATGCCGACCTGCCTCTTTTAATTGAAAATAGATTAATTTATCAACGTGCATCTCTGAATCGTTTATGTTTCTTAGCACCAACGTGTTTATCAAACATGGTGGGCTTGAAAGGCTAACATTCGTGTTTCTGTTTCTGTATTTCTGGTGAAAATATTGCAGAAATTTGGTAAAAAATTCAATTCAAGCACACTAAAATGCCTGCTTAATAAGAACAGAACGTTGAAAGTTGGGTATAGTTGTAAAAGAACAATAATATAAATACCCTAGAAAATCAACAAGAACATAGCCATTTGGTTCACAATCAAAACAAAAACAGTTTACGACATTAAGATTGTACACTCTATTGTTTATAAAAACAATATTTTTGACAATTCTAATGTAATGGCAATGTAGTATGTCAATATTAAATTCATTTAAAATTATCTTTAAAAATAGTTTATTTTAGTTTTCTCTCGGCCCGGCCCTATGGCGTTTTGTTCCTGGCCCGGCCCGCGTGGAAATCACGCTCAAAACGCGCATATTTTAGCCTCTGTATTCCAGATATAAAAACCCAACGCGAATATCTCACAATGGGATACAAAAGGGAAATAGGCATGTGTTATATCATTGCAATGCATTGTTCTGTATAAGATAAGAGTTACTGAATGTGTATATTTACTCAAAAACCATGCTGAAAAGCCAGCGGCAAGTTTTTTTTCACCACACAGCACTGAAGGACAGAGAAAAAAGAAAAGTTCATCAATTTTTACTGCCCATCCCTTTACAAGTATACTTACCCTTATTTTCAAAGTTTACCTTAACATTTCAAGAAATTGCTTTTGTAGTACTCTCACCACAGTAGCAGGTTTACATACATATTTTATATTGTTCAGTAAAAGCCCGTAGAGTAGTACGTACTAAGTCCCGTACCCTTGCTCATTTTTATTCTATATTCTCAACTGTTTAAGGGTCAGCACAATAACTGCTCATGTATTGTAATACCATACACGTGGTCAAAGCCGAGAAAAAAAGGTGAAATGGTAGCGTTGTTAAAACTGCGTACCTTTTACGATACAAAACTTTGCATTGAATCTTTCTATGCCGGTCTTCCCTTCCCATACTGAAACACAAAAAATTTCTGGCTGAATGGTAGTTCACAAACGTTTTCACTGTTGAAGGTGAATGTAAATTCCATTACATTTGAATACTCAGCAGTTCAGGTTTTCTGGGAGAATTTAGGGTGTACAAAGAAGGAGATTCAAGCGCATTTTGACCTTTTCTATTAGCCAGGCTCCAGCTATAGTGTGAAGCAAAAGGTGGATTTATGAAAGACTTTAGGACAACAATGCATTTATCTGAAAATCAAGAGTAGCAGAAGCATACATACAAAGTAATAAAATAATTTGCTGGCTAAGGTGGGCATGCATTATAGAGCTCTGCTAAAGACACGCTAGCATGTGTTTATTCAATACAAAATTCTGAGAGAACAGAGGTCAGTATTATTGGTTTTCAGAAACCAAGTTTTCATTGCGTCAACACTACCATAAAACTACAAAAATGCTTAAAGTTGTGTTTAAAACCGTTTGTAGCTTTTCCACAAATTCTCTGTAAAACGTGTTGAAAATTGGAGTTTACTTTAGTGCTTATTAAATTACATATTTAAAAAATGGTGGGTCAAGTTTATTTAAAGCGAAATGCCAATGTTGCATTGTGCCAAACCAAAACCAAATCGGGAGTAGATGTAGGATTCACCATGAAATTCCGTCCACGAGCTCGTGATATTATTCCACTTTCCAAAAAAGCTAAAGGGAAAGATCGTGAGCTGGCCAAACATCTGAAACACGTTCTTCAAAACAATGAAAATGGAATTATGGGGGAAATGGAAGTTATCAGAGAAATCCACTTTTACGAGAGCAATGTACCTAGACCGTCTGTAAACGAGCTAGCGTGGCGTCCCACCAACAATTTGTACGTCACCGTAAAAGGGAGCTTTCCATGGTTGGCTTGTAAACTTGGCTCACAGATAACGGATGTTAGAATGAAGCTTCAATTAACTAATTTACTGTCAGGTAACAAAAATGAAAGGATGAATACGTTAGAGGAGATGGAGCAACACGACGACTGTAAAGGTAAACCTGCGGAAAATTCATTTAAAATTAAAATTTTGTACTCTTGGTTACTAGCATATAAATATTGTTTTGAAATAGGCCAGTTTTGGGATCCTTCCGACATTTTGTTTCGACGCAGTTACGTAAGCTTTCAATTAAATCCAGCTACCTGGGACAACTTATTTTCTACTGCAGAGGTCAAAAAGAAAACATTGCCAAAACTGACGCTGGTGTTGTGCGCGGATTTGTCTGCCAAAATGGCACGCCCTATACCAATCATAGGTCCTGTTGAAAAGAGCTACAGACTGAGTTTGTTTCTGAATGAGCTTGCAAATAAAAGGAAATCCGAAATAAGACGAGGGAAAGAAACCAATGCAGTTATAGTTTCGGAAAGTGGAAAGGAATTTTCAATTTACGAGGATTATTTTTCCGAAGCTAGTCCCGTTTTTCAAGCCATGTTGCAAAATCCGGGATTTGAGGAGGGTCGTACAAAACGGATAAACTTACCGGACGTTGAGGAAAAAGTGGTGGAAACTTTGATAGATTACATGCACGATTTTAATCTACGCCCATGTGTAAAAGACCTTGGATTAGCAATAAAAATGTTGCAAGTTGCTGAGCGGTTTCAGGTGGACGGATTAAAAGCCAGTGTAGAAACCGTTCTTGCACGAAGATTTCGCGAAGAATTTACAATTGAGCAAGCTCTGCAGCTTTTTCTTTTTACCAGACGTCTTGACCATTTTAAACATCAGGAAAAAGTGAGAGAGTCCAAGGCGTTTGAGGAGTTGTTTAGTAAAGAGCCTAAAGTTGCAATGGAGTTGTTTGCAACGGCAATTGAATCAGCGCGGTGTTTTTTGCAATAGTACATTTTTGCAGTTTTCTATTTGTAAACTGTTTACAAAACAGTTCTAAAATACATGCTCTACCATCAGCATTTCAAAATGTTCTAGTTATCGAAACTTTTTTACAAACAAGTGGTACACCTATGTATTTTAATATACCCATATTTCATCGGTCTTCATAAAAATTCGTTATGAGTGTTACGAATGTAAAATTAATATTTGTGAAAACCCAAAACACCAACAATTTTACAGTATTGTATATTATTGTTTTAGAAATAGTATAGTAAGTAATCGTAGTTTATTATAATTGTTGTAGGGTCTTAACGTGGTATTTCACGAACTTGACCTGTTAAACTCCGTTAGACCATGGTATTATGCAGTTATAAGGGCAATCAGATAGGTAGTTACATGCTTGCAGTAATTGTTATGGATCTTACGTTAACTCTTGTTCGCAGTCGCAACGGTTCGCTGTCCAAGGCTCAGACTGTGCAATGCTGGATGAGAAGCAGGGAATAGTAAATGATCCGTTAAACAAACTTCAGAAGCGTTTATAAGCAATATAATACAGCTTGATTTATTCTACTAAATTGCACTACTGATTAATAGACAAAGCAGGTAAACTTGAATCGGAAATAAAATTGAATTCTACAGATTTCAGAATTGAACTCAGGTATGTTGCTATAGGTTTACTACACACAAGCAGAAGCTGTGTTGTTGACTCGTCAGAGATTTCAGAGAGAATGGACACGGACAAATTCCTGTTGCTCGTTTCTGCTACTTACTTTACGTGTCGCAGTCTTAGCGTCACCTTAACATTCTAAGGTATTACTCAAGACCGAATCCCTTGTCACCTACTCATAACATGGAAATGCTACCTAAGTTGTCACCTCACATACTACACACAGAATTCCGCTGGACAGAGAACTACTCTACCTACACTCTTGCTACATGCTCCACCAGCGTCTAGCTTTACATTGTTAACACAGAATACCAATTTCTAAAAGAGTTTTCTTTTATGCAAATATATAGAAGATATATTATTAATTTTGTCTATGGCTAATACTTCCTTAGATTAAATTGTTCCCAGTTTGTTTAGTAAATCAATTGCAAATTGATTGTGATAAGCTTACACTAAAACGTTAAAGGCTTTTGTCGTTTAGACGTTTCAATAGTTAACTTGATTCGGGTTCCACTCAGATCACGTAATTTCTGGTAGTTTGTACAAATTATATAAATAACCACAAAACGTTATATTCAAAATAACAAAACATTCAGACTTACATTTTTAATTTTTGTAAAGCTAAATGAATCGAAAACGTTGGTAGTAAAATTCCCAAGTTGACATTAAGAATTGCATAGTTGGAGTACATTCGCCAAACGAAGTAACTAATTCCACCACTAGCCACTTTTCCAAGAATTTCAAGCCACGAAATACCAGTGCTCTTCTCGATAGTTTCCAACAAACTAATAACAAAATTTGGTAAAACTTTCCAATCACATCTGGGATTAATAGCAGAGCTCAGTGAAAATACTATTGCCATGGAAATATAATTCTGAATAATAAACTTACATCCTAACAACAAGTATCTAAATTGCCTGTTTTGAATTCCTTGTAAATTATTTTTTGTTAATTCTGCTATCTGGTTTGTAAACCTGATAAATTCATTTGACCACTTGGCATGTGTGTAAACTGTTGCTGCAGTTAAAGGAAATGCAAAAACGTAAAAGGTGTTGACTATCGTGTGCAGCAGATTACTTGGTTCAGCTAGAATTTTAAACAAACCTAGTAAGGAAGTACAAAGTAGAAAGAAAACTTGACTACGCCAGTGACTACCGGAGAGAAAGCGCTTATTTAACACAAGCAAGTCTGATTTGGTGTTGAATTTATAAGGATACGAAAATAAACCCAGGTTACCTACACTAACTGCGCGGATAGTTTTACTGAGTACTACACTTAAAGGTGGAGAAATCATGACAGTTTTAGAAAAGCAAAATATAACGGTAATGTTTTTATGCTGTTTTGCTTCGAAATTGTTTCTTAAAATGAAACACTGGAGACGACTAGAGAACAAAGGAGCAGTTTCAATTTTAAAATTGCGTTGTATTTATTTCCAATTTTGTTAATAACTAAAGTTGGTCAATTTAGCCTCTGCATATTACACTATCAAATATATTAACGATGATTGCCTATCATTTTGAAGTAAAACCAACGGCGCAAGTTTATCCATTTCAGGGGTTCAATTATTTTGTCTGACATAGAAGGCTATTTCAGGGGATCGTTTTGGAAAGTGTGTCTAATTTAATCTTTCTCCGAATATAAAACCTTTCGGAATATAGCAACATTTTAAAAGTTATTTCAAGTCATTTTTGTTAATAATTTAATGCGGTAAATGTAGCGTGTGCTTAAAACAACAAATAAGTTGTAGTACATTTTGGTCTATCATTTTGAAATTCCCAGATAAAACTACTGCAATATTAACTACAAGAAAATTGATGATTTACGGGCTAACGGAAAACGGGCCGCTATTGAACATGTAATTTGCAAGTATACAGTGGGCAATTGTCAAGTTTTTAATATTTGATTGAACATGTATCATGTCGCGACTTCCAAAATGGAAATTTTCTAGGAATTTTTAGAATAAAGATGTTTTATAAAAACATACTACGCTTCTCAGATTTTAGAACAAGGCACAAAATTGTAAAACCAATGAATAAAAAATGGAAAAATATAAAACCAGGCCAGATTGTATTATTGACAAGCTTGTGTGTGGGCTTGGTACATGAAACCAACAGTTTATTCGCAGGTTACGTAACTGATTAAAACATGAATCGGTCTAACACACGTATATTGGTTTCAAAAGTGTAAACTAGTTAGCCTGTAACCTGCATTATTAAAAGACGACAAAAACAACCAATGATTTTGTGTTGTAAACAACAATTTTAGTTTATTCACTTCACTCCTATCAAATTTTGATTTTCCGCAAGTTGAAAACCCCAAAACAAATAAAATCATTTGGGTCAGCATATACATTCAGAACATTGCCCTCTTCATCCTTACAATCTTGAAAGTATCTCCGAGCAAACTCTTCATAGCCATGTTTCAACCCCGCCTTTCTAGAATACGGACTAATAAATCCACACTTGACAATTTCAAATCCTCGATTTTTCAAAAACCGCAATCCTCTTGTATACATTTCCGTTGCCAGTCCCATTTGCCTGTACTTGGGATCCACAACAAGACCAAACATATCAGCATATTTGGTAATTCCATGTTTTTCAAATAGATTTTCATCCTTGCAAATTTCTCCACACAATTTTAAAACGTCCAGATTTGTCTTGTGCTGAAATGGTGGCGGTTCGTGTGGTTCGCCCTTGACAATTAGATCAACCATGCGGCAAGCTGCAATCTGTTAAAAAGTGAGGTTATGACAATATGCTTCAATTTATAAAATTTGAAATATTTTACCTCTCCAGATTCAATATGCACTGCAATATAACTCAAATTCGATCCATTAGTCATCATCCACTTAAAAAAGTTGGTCCAATCCTCAGGATGCTTATCGCTATAACCCACAGGATCCAAACTGCTATACAAATGCTTTTCCGTTAGCTCAATAGACTTTTCATATTCCTGCGGTTCTAAAAACTTAAATCGAAAGCCATTAAATGGCTCTCCGAGCTCACTATGATCCATTTTGTGCCTTTCTGTTAATATTTTAACTAAACTGAAATCAGATGCGTTTTACACAAGATACCAACTAATACTGAATATCAAGCTGCTAAAATCCACATCTTCATGCTCAAAATGGAAAAACTTTACATAAATGTTTCTATTACACGCAAGAAAATTCTCAGACAGCGTCGTAGCAGACAACCGGTTTATTGTATTTTTATTTGTCTATTGTATTCACGTGCTGAATGAAGATAGCTATGTGAGGTATTATATATACAACAACCAAAAAAAGTTCTGTGGACGACCTTGAGTTTATTTAGCTCTGTTAGATATGTTGTCATTGTGCTGTATAATATGCATGATGTGATTTTTGTAGCAGATGAAACGTGTCATGTGTCATTCGATACCAGCTGCTTCTTTAAGGGAAATGCTAATTAGCATGGACAATAACAAAAATGCTCAAATGCGACCAAATTTTGCTGAGAATTCATATTTTTATTTTTAGATTTTTGTAATAATTTTGAATTAGCTTTCAAAAGATATTAATGTTTTTCAGGCTTTTGGTTAATAGCAGCAATCACTTTACCCACTGGCGCAGCTTTGATTTGAGTATGACTGCTTTTATCTTGAAGTTTCACGGCCATTGCAGATCTGATAAAGTCAGCAAACTTTGGACTGACTGATTCGGGATACCTTCCAAACTCTTCTACGTGCTTGCGACCATCCTCCAGTTCATGGGCTGCGTAGTCGCAACATTCCATCAGTACATTGTTAAGGCTGGAATCGTCGCCTATTTTTAAAAATAGACATAATTAAGTAAAGTTGCTAAAACAAGGCAATGCAATTTGTAAGGCTTTTTTTGCTTACCGTCCCACTGATTAGGTTCTACTTGAGTTTGAATTCCACAAAGAGCTTGACCTCCATAGCATTGCCTAGCATCCGTCCAGTCTCCCCATGACATACCATCTCCCTCAATATAGTCATTGGGTTTATCGCTACAGTAGAATCTTACGTTGTTTGTTGCCGTGTCATCTCCACTGTTTCTATTTGGTTCTACTCTCAATCTGAACCCGGTTAACACTCCAGGATAACAGGTATACACATCACCCCAGGAACCAAACTCTCCTTCGGTACTGGTGATAACTCTAGTTTGGGGTCGGAATGGATCCCCGCAAAAGAGACGAATGGCGTTTAGGGCTGTGTCATCGCCAAGGTATTGATTTGGCTCAGTTTTAAGCTGAAAGCCTTGTACGTAGCTGCCAAAACCGCAACGCTCGAAGGTTCCCCAGTCCCCCCAGTTGGTAATGGGAGGTGAGGTAATGTTATGGTTGGCGGTGGCGAGGGCAATCAAGCCAAAAAATACTGTGGTGTAGCTAAATGCCATTTTGATTTAGAAAATTTTGAGATTTTTTGGATTGTGTGCTTTAGTGATGGTCAGATCGAAACTGATGATATTTCAGTGAAACGGCAGCGTATATATACTCAACAGAATTGATAAGATAAATTATGTAATCTTCCATTTTAATATTAAATCATATTTCAAATAAGTTGTTAGGTTGTTTACAGGTATGAATGAAAATGAGACTTTGTTCATGATCGTAAGTTATCAGAATTGCACAACGTGCGTAATGAACGTGACTCATTAGGGCTGAAAAATATCGAAGTGACGGTGTGGTAAGGTGGTGAAAACACTTGAAAATGAAAATAACTTTGATTGATTGAATTGGTGAGTCAATCGCAACTTGCATGTAACAATTCATATAAAAGTTAGAAATTAAATGGGACTGTTGTGCAATTGATATGAATTAGTGATGGGCCTGATTGTCTGAAGTGCAGCTCATCTTCTTAATAAAAGAGTGTTGCTGTAATTCTGTCGCATTAATAACCAAATTGAAATATGATTGAGTACCATAGTTGGACGTAAGCTATCAGGACTCTTAACAGTTTTTTTGAATTTCTGAAGAATATGACGCTATTTGTGTCTTTAACAACAACAACAACTTTGTACCAACAACAGTTTTTATTAATGACAATGGTGGATAAAATCATAACCAAAAATAAATCTGCCACACTTCGACATTCGTATATGTTTAAGTTAAACTTTTACTATTATTTTGCTCCAACTATTATATAGGTTATTTGATTTCCACATTTAGAATACTCAATACTCTATTGTTATGGTTTGTACATTACATTTTTAAATTCTTTTTATAGACTTTATTCTGATATACATCATTCGTTTGCTCTTTACATATTCATAACTCCTAACGTTACAGTATCTGATTGCCGTCAAATTTCAAGAAAGACGGAAATAAGTACTTACAATAATACCATTAATCAATGTTTCGATTCAATGTCCTTATATACTACATCCACGTTACTTTACGAGACAATATAAAACATTTTAAAATGCCTCTACTAACCATCTTGATAAACTTGAGTACACTAAGCGGCTTCACTACAAAAAATCTTCCATAACCTACACGCATTGGTGGACAAGATTTTCGAAACCTTTCAAACTCTTTTCTGTCCCACATGCAATTCCCACCACTCATCATTGCAATTTCTGCTTTCTTCCACGAAGCTCTTGTCTTAGCATTCCACATACTCATCATACCAAGCATTTTCAAAATAACACACCAAATTAGCATACACGCAATTCCAAACAGCACTATTATCCAACGTACAACAACGGGTAACTTATTCCAGTGCTTATAACCACTTTGAAAGGAAAATATACATAAATACCAAAGAATTGTTTGGATAGGTAGCAACATAACCGTAACGGTAGAATTTTTCAATTTTATAATTAACTGAATGGAGCGATACATTGTCACAAAATTTGTCGGATTTTGTAAATTGGCTTGTGCTCGACGACTGTTTGGTGTATTTCCAATATAGAAGTCGTTTGTATAAATTGGCACAAAATGTACCATATAGGTCATAATAATAATAAGTGTGAAAAGGATCACAAACGATATGTTGATAACAAGTAAGGAGTATATCAATCCATACGCTGTTGTAATGTATATATTCCTTATATTCGGGGCGACTTCACAAGTTAAATAAAACATGCTGTATGGATAAAGAAAATAGTGCGCAATATACATGATCATCATACTAAAAACATACGCGCCTGTAATACAAATCATACGTAACAAATTTGTATTTTCAGGATTTCTGTTTGGATTATAGCTAATGGACATGTATTCACGTTGAAAGTGTTTTAAGAAGACAAGCACAGAATTTATGAAATGGCAAAGAGCCTCTGCATTTAGACACCCAACACTTAACAAAGTTAGTCCACACAAGGCCAATAGGCAAATGATCATTAGATAAAGAAACTGCTCGTAGTTTCCAGCTAAGCGCATTTTCAAGATTTGATGGGGTACAAATATGATTGCATATTCGGCTGTTAATAGCCAAGTTATGAAGGATTTTAGAACACCAAGCTTGGTGACGAAAAGAATCTCTTCTTCTGTGTTTACCAAAATAGGCAGCGCTCCGAAGAAATGACTAACGCGACAAAACGCGGTTAACGACTTGATAAACGTTTTGCTATACATTTCGTTTACAGCTTACGTATTTGCACTGTTTTAATTTTTCTGTAAATCTGTTAATATGGTTGATTCGATTCTTTTATTTCAGAGAAACTCTTTTGTATATGAACATACACGACTCTGTCTTTACACTAATGTTAAATAGGCAAATTCTTAGAACCAAAGCTTTAGACTAATATACGTTAGTAAAACTACAAGGGTATGGCCTTTTGTTGGTATATAATTTGAGCAAGGTTATAATGGTGTTTCCTGTTGCGTATCAAAATTCAACTATTGTTCGTCATATTTTTATAGACTTTAATCACTGCATAGTATTTTGAAGAACAAACCAATTATATACTTCCATATGTTGCGTAGTATTAAATCTATAACGATAGTAAATTGTATATTTTTTGTTCAAAATGCTTGACCGCCCATTGCATATAACAAGTCGTCATTGCTGGAGTGCAGGAAATAGTATTTATGTGCTTGTTAGTTACGCGAAAATTGGGAAATCGCCTATCCTGTTTAGAAGCTTTGGTGTAATTATGTTACAAATAAGCTTTTGTCATGTGGGCTCAGATAAATAAAACCACAATATGTTGTCAGCAAAACAAGCCCTTGAGTTCACGTGCGGCAGTGATAATACGTTATTATATCCAGTTTAAAAATGCTAAAAAGAGAGACACTTAAAAAATAGTCTACAGCGTTGCACATCAGCTATGCGCATGTACTGATACGTTATTCAAAGTAAACATTTCGACATTTAAAAACATTTGAAAACAAATCCGTCCTTAGCTAAATGTCAGTCTATTTTCTCAAAAAAATGTTATTAGCAAACATAATTGATTGTTTTTATTGCAATATTAATTATAGCATTTCAATAAAAAATACAAAATAGCTAACTGCTAAACTGTACTGAACTTAACACTACATCCATGTAACTTTCCGCGACGCTATAAAACATTTCAGCATACCCCGACTAACCATCTTGATAAACTTCAGCACACTTACAGGTCTAACCACAAAAAACCTTCCATAACCAACGCGCATTGGCGGGCATGACTCCCAAAATCTTTTAAACAGTTTAGGATCCCACACATGTCTTTCTCTCTTTGAAACTGTAATCATTACGTGTTTCCACGAAGCTCTTGTTCTTGCATTCCACACACTCATCATACCCAACATTTTTAAAATCACAGCCCAAGTAAACATACAAACAGCACCAAACAATAACATTAGCCAACGTACAATTTTTGGTAGGATTACCCACCGTTTATAACAACTTAAAAAGCAAAATATGCACAAAAACCAAATAATTGTTTGAATTGGTAATAAAGCAGCTGAGCTTAAACTATTTTGTAAATTAATTAAAATTTGCATTGAGCGATACATTTTAACAAAATTGTGTGGCTGTCGTAACCTATTAAAAGATCGACGAGATTTTATTTGCCCTCCCAATTTAAACTCGTTGGCGTATATGGGCACAAAATATACTAGATACGGCAGAAATAATAATAGCACAAATTGAACTATAAGTCCAATGTTAATTACACAAAGTGAATATATAAAACCAAATACTGTTGACAAGTAAATATTTCTGGCATTAAAACGCACTTCACAAGTTAAATAAAATACACTGTATGGAAACAGGAAATAATGTGAGATAAACGCAATCACAATAACCGTCAGATAAACTGCGGTAAACCATATCATTTTAAGTAATTTAGTATTTTCACAGTTGCTTTCTGAATCATAGTATTTAGGCATAAAACGAGTTTCAAAATATTTTAGAAACTGTATTCCAGCATTTACACCACAAGAAACGCTTTCAGCTTTTAAGCAAAAAATGCTAAGAAACACCACTCCTGCCAAAGCAATTAAACAAATAATCATCAGGTAGAGAAATTGCTCGTAGTTTCCAGCAATGCGCATTTTCAAAACTTGGTAGGGCACAAAAAGTAGCACGTATTCAGTAATTATATGCCAGGTTATTAGGGATTTGAAAATACCAAATTTTGTAACAAACAACTTATCCGTTTCTGTGTTCATTAGAATGGGTAGTGCGCCAAAGAAATGGCTGATTCGACAGAATAAGGCAACAGTTTTGATTAACCTTTTACTATACATTTTGAACGTGTTTATTCAATAACTTTATACTACACTGGAAAGTAAAGTGCGTGAGGATAGCTTGAGTACGTAAGTTTTTGGTGAACTGGTTCTGCTTTACTATCGTCCACGCGTTGTTTTTCATATTGTAAGTATTCAGAATTAATTGAAATCAATACAGGGTTTAAAAATATTTAAAATAAGCTTTTTTATCTTTTCCTTCGTGAGCAAAAATAATAGAGTATTTTGAGTGTATTGGTATTTTTTTGACAGAATTTATATAAGAAAGTAATAATCATTCCTGGCGTTGTGCAACCCTTAAACTAAATACGTAGTAAAATACGATAATCGAATTCGAAATCTCTCAACCAATCATAATAGCATAAATATAGAACCGTTATTAAATCAGGTAAGGAAAATGAAAAATCAAATAACGCTAAATTACTTTGTGCTTGATAAATTTCATAGAAAATATAATTGACCATTTTTGTGCCAGAAATAATTTTAACAAGCAAAACAACCTTAAAACTACCAATTTACTTACGTCATAATATTCAAATATTATACCACAAAATCAACTTCAATTCGTTTGTAGGAAAACTTTATTTCAAAAACCGATTTGGTATGGAATCCACACACACACAGAAGCTTTTATTTAAAATGTTTGCAGTAGTGTTTTACAGATAAATGCAGCTTATATGCAAGCGATAACGTATATAAAACAATTTTATTTATTATGAAACATATTGACATGATTGTACTAAATTTGCTATGAAAGATAATAACTGTTTTTGAGGTTTTGGAAATAGTTGAGAAAATTAGAGTCATCTGGCAATTCAATTTTTTTGCTATGTCAAACATCCCCAAATTTCACCTTAATCAATTCGAACAATCTATGGCCAAAGAGCAGCAGTAATAAAATAATCCGAATAATTTTGCATTCCCGTTATCAGCAGGTTGCTAGTGCATTTTACAGGTCCAATCCAAACACTAATGGACCTTAAACTCTTCTTGATTTTTATCAACTCCAGTCTCTTTCTTCTTGTTAGATTTTCAACACACACACGTTTCTTAGCTACTTCATCAAACTTTACTACAGCTTTATCTACACACGACAGGGCATAGAATGAATGTGCCATTCGACTTAACGTAAGACAAACATCCAATGCCAAGTTTGCCATTTCTTCAAAGCTTGCATTCATTCTAATCATTTGGAAAAATATGTAGCTTTCTAGAAACACGCTGAAGCCCAGGGACAAATATAAAGCTAGTAATGTAAAAGACATTTTGTTAAATAGAAGTCGTGCTGTTAGTTCCAAGCACTGGTATTTTTTCAAAATATTTTCCACCGTTGGGGTCCAGCAAATTCTTAATCCGTCAATTACACTAGCCAGATAAAAAGCCAATACGCCAGGAAACACAATGACAAAGGACCATGCAAAAATGTACAGGAATAAGATGCCTGATTGAATAGCCCATGCTACAATTTCTGCTTCTGGGGATTTCCATGGAAATACAGAGTACCAGTTGACTTGGTATGTTAGTGTACCCCATATAGCTTTAGCGTAGGTTAAGGATTGAAGATTGTCAAGAAGTAAACTGTGCAAAAATTTCCGAGGAACTCTACGAAGAAGTACACGCTTTAATTCCAACTTTGTTGATTTGGTCAACGATTCACTCAGTAGATTATCCCAAATTTTGTTGCATGTTTGTATAAATGTTGCAAGATATTCAGCAAATTCTCTTTGAAGCAATATAGGATCAGATAAAAAGTAGTAGCAACACACAAGAGCCCAAGCAATTGCCTCAAGCTTTCCAAATATATCAAGTGGTCCAAATTGAGAATCGTATGCGCCAAGAAACAAAAGTACGTTGTGAAGAAAGTTTATTGAAATTACAAACCGTGTAAAAATATTCAATAAAAGTTTTGCCTTTCTAACTTTCCAAATTGAAAAATTCAAATAGTTTGAAAGAGTTATAGGACTTACAGTTAAAAAGGTGAAATATCTGTACACAAATTTTAAGTTTTTTGTATAAGATTCGGGGTTTTGGGAGGATATCATTTTGCATGTCTTTCTATCAAAGGCAATTCACAAATGAAGTGTTGAACTGTTACGGAGTTCTTATAGCTTTATGAGCTCTACGCATAAAAATGTCATGAATTATAGATATATCCTAACGCTAGTTGCCAGAAACAGTTTCGTCGTAATAATGCTTGAATATCTAGAAATTGGTAGAAATTTCATGAAAATTGTAGAATATGCCAAATTTTTCTAAGCGACACCTTGAATGATTTAGTTGGGCTCCATTAGCAATCTTGCAATTTATATCAGAATCGTGATGCGTATGGTTTATTCGTTTATATTATTTATATCTTTAATAGATTTGTTAAAACTGCATATTTTCAACGATAAAACGTTTTTATAGCGTGGGTTATAATTTTGAAGAAAGGTGTCAATTTAATTACATAATTTGTGCTGAAAGTATAGCCCGTTTAAAAATAGGCATATTTGAATGCCAGAACTTATAAGCTATCAAATTAAAATTTTATTTCACAAAATTGCCCATTTTCGTCATAAGTTTATAATTCACAACCATGAAATTTTTCTAGTCATAATGCACGCCTTTAGAACCCCGCTTGTAATCATTTTTAGAAAATTTAACATACTCCCAGGTTTAACTCTGAAAAAATTTCCGTATCCTATACTTAAAGGCTTGCACGACTTTTGAAATCTTCTCATAAAACGCACGCTCCAAGTGCCTTCGACATCGCGTGTTCGACTTGGCATGAGAATTTCTGCACGGTTCCACGTAACCCTTGTTTTTCTATTTAGAACGCTCATGTTTCCAAATATTTTCAAAGAAGCACTCCATATCAACACAATGCCAATTACAAACACAATAATCATACAAAGTTCAGCTGCGTGAAGAACATTCCACTGTTTTTGTAAAACCAAAAAACAAAAAATGGACAAAAACCATATACACGTTTGAACTGGCAATAGTAAACACGAACTGGTTTGATTGTGTAAATTCATCAAAAGTTCTACAGAGCGATAAATTATTGGGAACACCTGTAGTCTGCGAAGCCTATTGTTGGAATATCGCTCGCGTACATGAAAACCCATTTTCAATTCGTTTGCATAAACAGGAACAAAAATGATATATAGTAAAATAAAGATGCTGACTCCAATCAAAAAGCCAAAACAAACGCTTAATATCATACAGAAATGCATCAATCCGTATCCTACGTAAACCAACTTGTACATAAAAACAGGAGATAAGTCCGCTAAATGGTAAAGTCTTGACTGTGGATAAATCCAATAATGCGCTGTAAAGATTACTATTGGAAAACTAATGTAAAAACATAGTAAGTAAATTAGATGCACAAACTTTTTGCTTCTAGTTTCAATTAAATCGTTATTGTTTGGTACAAACGTTGTTTGAAATTGTTTTGAAAATTTTAGAAATGAGTTTACAGTATAGCAAACACTTTTAGCCTGTAGACTTATTAGACTTGTCAAGATTATATTAAATAGCATGGCAACCGCAGTAACAATTATGTACAGCAACTGTTGAAATTCTCCAAGTTTAAAGATTTGAATAAGTTGATAAGGTATAAATATAAAAACGTGCATTACAAGTATTTCCCAAGCTACATAGGATTTCAAATAACCAAATTTTGTAACGTATATAAGCTCACGTTCAATATTTACTTGAAATGGGGTTGCGCCAAAGAAGTAACAAGCGCGAAACACTTTCTCAAGCAGAAATATTACACTTTTGGTATACATTTTTGAATTGAATTTAAATTGAATTTTACACCAAAAACTAGCTGTATATTTAGCCGTGGACTGTTGTTTATATTTTAAGTCGAAATACTTTTGTGTAAGACAATAGCTTTCTAGTCGCGGAGCCAAACAGTGAAAAACAAACTCAATAGTGGTTCACTTCACAGGATAATAGAGGGTTTAAAAATAGAAGCTACAATTTTTATAAATACTATTTATGCCATGTCGACTGTTTTAATATTTACAGGTTTTGTGTCGAGAAAAAGAAAAACATCCGTTATTGTGAATAATTTGCAAAATTACTAAATTGCATTGTAATAGCAATGCACAGCAGCACTGTGTAGCAACGTACAATTACCAAATCTTCAATTGTGCTTTGTGCTTGCTATTTATTAAGCAACGTTTAACACAAGTTACTTTTAAACAATGTCATAAAGCTTGGACAAAATTTATTAAAATTTTTGGCTAAATAAAACCATTTATTAGTAGTCATTATTTTACAAGATGAAAATTCCAATTCTGTTTTGGAAACATGATTGATTATGAATAACTGGCGGCTAATACCTCAGTTTTGGAAAAACTACAAAATTATTGTACATATTGAAATTGTGAAAATTCTATAAATCATCAAATTCAGTTAAAATGAACATCTATTTCTATCATTTATTAAAATTAAGTAATTTTGACAAAACTGCTTGACACAGAAACAAAACAAGCGTTTTTAAGAAGCAAACGTTGCCTTGTAGTGCAATGATGTTACGGTTTTATGCCATATATTTATACACTAAATTGCACTTCAATAGATTATGGGTTATAAAAAACTTTGCACATTGTGATCGCACCGACGACAAGTAAGATAAGCATTCAGCATCCAAAGTGAGAGATATATTAATACGATTTCTGTTATTAGTAAAATTTGCATAGCTAATCTAACAATGAATAAACTTTATTATAGATACATAGAAATAGCTTAATTCACAGCCACAGGCCGCAGCAATTCAAATTAGCACAAAAACAATGTGAAAAGGCCCTAGAGGCTGCTTCTAGTGCTTCACCCGGACACTGAAACGATCCTGCTTCTGTTATCCATTTTAGCTTATGCAGAGCCGCGTGCCGTTCCGCAGCTTTGAGTGGAGTGCAGAGCAGCTTTATGCCTATGCAGTAAGATCAAACAAATAGCAGTGGCATAAGCAAGACCTTGATTGACATTTGAGTGCAAACAAATAGAATTACTGAGTTGATGTAGACTTCTAAATTGGATTTCACAATTTTAGCTAATAATTATTTGTTTATGGAAAACGACTATAAGTTAAGAAAAAGACAACAGTTACTTTGACTCACTCTGTTAATAATTTTACTGCTTCTTTTATCTGCCCCCTAAATCTAAATTTTCCAAGTTCAATTTGCCCCATCAAGCAGTATAACATTTACAATACTCTGAAACATTTTATCAAAATAATTTGTTTTTGTCCATTTGTCAAACTTTGCCGATCCATAATATTTTAAAATTGGAATTTGTGCTACTACCTGTTTCCTTACAACTTTTAAATGCTTTCTAAACTTAAAATTGTTTTTCTGATACTGTGCAAACTTGTTAAGCGAATCAACTCGTAAAAAGGAGTTGCTCATTTCATTGCAGGGGGTAATCATTGGTAAGGTTGCATAAGTCTCAAAATACACATTTACTGCCAGTAACCCCGACGCCAAATATATTACAACAGGAAAAACCGTCCACCTTCGAAACAATACCCAAGTACATGTTACAGCTAGAAAATATCCAACACCCATAATAACCCAAGCAATGAATCGTACTGGTTCCGCTGCAATTTTCGTAATACACTGTAGTTCACTATACCGCCTTAGCATAACTAAAATGTTGGGCTGTTTTGAAATAGTTGCCAAACGTTTTGAATATATTGGAAAAGCTGTCATGTAATATAAAAGTACTATACCAGTTGATCTAAAGCCTTCATAAACACCCCATTGTAAAACAATCAGCCGTAAGAGAAACACAACAGGGTGGTTTTGGATTGAAGGAAAATATTCAAGAAATCCGACATAGAAGGCGTCAAGTTTAGTGAAAACATATGGAAATGGAAAGGCCACGCCCAAGACAAAGAAGCATATTACAATTGCATGCATAAGCAAACCCATCCAGTCAAAAGTTCCACCTGTATGAACCAGTTTACTTGCCTCTGAAAATGTATAAAATGTTTATATTTACTGTTTTACTGTACAAAACGTCGCTTGTATTTATTTTTCATTGACGTACCCGTTTGCATTATTCGCCACCAAGACAATTGTTTGGCATGGCTAGTACGTTTGCACAGTCGTCTGTCCAAGCTTATCAAATTGTTGTAGCTGGAGTACAATGACTCGCCGTGTTGAGTAGCACAGTAATTCAAAATGTTGCAGGTTACAAAGCAAGTTAGAACTTCCATTTCAAATAGTGCTACATAAGTCGGAATCCAGCCAGGGACAAACGCATATTTTAAAATAACAAAAATTAAAGCACAACTATTTACCAAACATACAAAATTTGCAACATAAAATGGAATCAGTTTGGTTGTGTGCTGATTTACTTTAAATTGTTCGGTTTCTATGTTCCAGTAAAATATGTGGGGATAGAAACAAAAATTGTAAATTTTTTGATGTAGTTCGTAAGGTTTCCAGAATAATGGAGACGCCATGATAGCATAACTAAAAAGTCAGACGAGTAGGTAGGTTATGATACCTATGGAGACAGGTATCGTTGATACGAGAAGCTTATATAGTTTAATCTTAAAGGCAATTACATTTATTATTCCAACACGAGCGTCAGCATCGTTTGATGTTCGTAAACATATAATATATTTTTAACCTATATATCGCTTTAATGAAATGAGAAAAATATTACGGATTATCATCTCTACAATACTTAACTACTTAGCCTGCCGTTTCTTAAAAGGTTTTAATTAGACATAAATTAAAATTGTATTAATTCTAAACGTAAAGCGTGTTGTCGGTGGGTAGTCATTGATGGTGCGGTATAGGTCATTAAATCTGCAATAACTGTTAAAACTCGATAGCCAACTGGAAAAGGAAAAAAAGCCCACTCACAAAATGGAGCTACAACATTTGGAAAGCTCAAAATATTTATAATATTTTCTGATGATTCCGCTGTGGTGCAAATATATTAAGTGTAAAACATTAAAAGTGTCCGCAGGCAAGAATATTTAAGATTATCAATAGGATAATAATATGAAATATTTCAGTCCATTAAATATTAGAGGGATAAAAAGTTTATCATTAAATGTAAGCTTCAGCTCGTTTAAGCAGAAATGATGAACCATAAAATATCACACATGAATAATTTGTGCATAACTTTTTAACACTTGGAGCAACATGAATATATTATATGTTTACCATCATGAAAATGATGCTAATGTACGTATTCGAATAATAAATGAAAACCTTTTAAAATGGAAATTATTCAAGACTCACGTGTGACCTAAAAATGTCAACTAATATTTAAAAATCAGATTTGAAGCCATCGTGGCATCTCCGGTTTCTCAAACTTCATACGAACTACATCAGAAAATTGACAACTATTGTTTCTTTCCGCACGTATAAAAACCGAACAGTTTAAAGTAAACTCATAACGCAGCAAACACGCAGCTAGATAGTCCAGTTTGGATTCCTATTTTGTGTTGTACTGTTTGAAGTGTGAAATTTGCTTAATTACAAATCAGTTCTAAGATCTAAATGTTTTTAACAATCCTTTTGTGACTTTTAACGTGTAGGACGAACTTTAATGAAAAAATATCTGATTTCACAAATATTTTTTAATTTAGGATAGCCCTATATTATAAGCAAGTTTTGGACAAACTCATATTTTAAAATAACAAAAATCAACGCAACACTATTTACCTGACAGTTTAAGTTTGCAGCATAAAAGGGAATCAGTTTGGTTGATTGTCTATTTATATTATTATATTGTTCAGTTTCTGTG
This sequence comes from Entomobrya proxima, assembly GCA_029691765.1. Lineage (NCBI taxonomy): Eukaryota > Metazoa > Arthropoda > Collembola > Entomobryomorpha > Entomobryidae > Entomobrya > Entomobrya proxima. The sequence goes on from JAIQCH010000112.1 coordinate 24,033, forward strand.
TTACAGTAAAAATATGCAGGTAGAAACAAAAGTTATACATTTTCTGATGCACTTTGCTAGCTTTTCAGAATAATGGAGATGCCATGATCGTGTAACCACAAAGTCGGTCGAATAAGTAGGATATGATAGCCTATGTGACAGGTAGCGTTGACACGAGAAGCTTGAATATTTTATTCCTGAAACCATTTTCATTTAATATTCCAATACGTACGTTAGCATTATTTGATGTTCGTAAACATATAATTTATTCATGTTGTTTGATGTCTTTAAAAGTTATATACACAAATTATTCATGATTAAAAATTGCTGAATCTTAGTATTATTGAAAAACTTATCACTTTAATGAAATAGGAGAAATATTTATTTCAGATTATCGTACCTAAAATACTACACTACTTAGCCTGCCGTATCTAAAAAGGTTCTAATTAGACATAGAATAAAATTGTATTATTTCTGAACGCCAACCGAAAGCGTGTTTGAAGTTGGTCATTGATGGTGTTCGTAAATATGCATTAAATGTTAAAATTCTGTAGGCAACTGAAAAAGCGTCCACCTTTGGGAAAAAATCCTACTCACAAAATATAGCTACAAAATTTTAGAAAGCTCAAAATATTTATAACTTTTTCTCGATATTCCATTATAGTTCAAATATTAAGTCTTCAACGTGAAGTAAGTGTTCTCAGGCTAGAATTTTTAAGATTATAAGCAGGATAATCCGAAATATTTCTGTCAGTCCATTAGATATTAGAGAGATATATGAGTTTGTCGATTAACTTAGGTTTCAGCACACTTGAACAGATATTTCACTAATGAATAATTTGTACATAACTTTTCTAGACATAAAGCAAGTAAAATATTAATATGTTTACGAACATGAAACTGATGCTATCGTACGTATTGGAAGAATAAATGAAAAGCTCTTCAAACGAAACGGAATTATTCAAGAATCATGTGTGACCAAAATGCTA